>BQNB010043959.1:24068-34338 GCA_026074375.1 Tanacetum coccineum
TGATGTCTTTTTGATCTTGTTATCTTAATGTATAGGATATGTCATGGTGACAACATTAACTATCGTGTTCATGCAACTACACATAAACCCCGCCGTAAGATCACCTGTAAATGAAGATAGATTGAGCGCTTTGTCGGATGAGCTTATTCATCAATTAAAAGTTTCATTTCTGTAAACGCGGTTACGAACATAAAACCCCGTGCTCTGCAGCGGAGTGCGGGTTACAAACCTTGTTATACTTATATATCAAAGCCAGGATTTTCATCCCAAGGCATTCATTAAATGCATTCAATGATACCCGCCCGACCTGGGTTTTGACCCATATCCTCTACCTTCTTCTTCTTCTTTCTAGCATCTTCTTCTTCCTCTCTCTCTCTATACATCATCTACCTCCATCCTCAAAACTCATACCTAAAAATTTACAATGATTCTATGGTTTTGTAATTTTCAGATTCATCTTCCCCATCTACATCCATCCTCAAATCTTATACCTAAAAATTTACAGTGTCCCGAGGTACTCATTAAATGCATTCAATGATACCCGCCCAACCCGGCTTTTGACCTGAACTTCTTCCTTGTATATCCTAAACCCCTCTCTTTCTCTCTCTCCACCGTTCTATCTCTCCTCCCTCTCCCACTTCTTCCCCGGTTCATACACATGTCCGTACGCGTGTCTCTCTCCTTCAAAACCAAGGCTGATAATGAAAAGAGTCCATTTTTTCCACCAGACAAAAAACACACATAAACTAAATGTTTCACAATCATCTACAAACAATTAAAGGCAGATGCTTGAGAAAAAAAAATTGCATACAACAACTTTTACCTGAATAGAATCGGTTATGTAAGTTTATTTATCCTAATTAAGTTTTATTTTTTAAGTGTTATTACATATTCTTAGTTTTTTTTATTCAATTAGGGGAAAGTGGATGCAAATGGTGGGTTGGTTTCAGAATTAGACATCTTTCTGAAACTTCTGATGGACTGGTAATTTTTGATTTTTTGTTTACATTGAATTTTGATGTGTGTTTTTTTATATCAATAGATTGGGTTTATGGTTACCTAAAAGAAAAGGAAAAAGTTATGGTTGTTATGAAATTTTTAAGTGACAAATAGTAATTTTTCAACTTAATAACTGACATAAATGTTAGTTGTCGGTCTAGGTGAGTCCTTAAGTCCAAAATGCGTCGTTCGTACAAAATCTATTAGTACTTAATTATGGTTATGTTTATATATGTAGGTGAATGGTGGAAATCAGATTCCAAAAATGTGATCAATAAGCCTTTAAAATCGGATCAGTCTCTTATGTTAAGGTATTGGCTTTAGTTTCATATATTTAGTTTCATATACAATCCCAAGAACATTATTTATGCTTCCGAAGGGCAGAAGCTATAGTCTTAGGTAAATTGCGTTAAACGCTAAACGCTTAACCGAGCCTTGAATCATTGTCTATGGATTCAATAATAGGTCACAGGCGTTGCACACACTACTAACCGTGTCTTAAAAAGAACTTTTTATAAGCTTGATATATCTACTTAAAAATCAAGAACTAAATAAGACCTAATAAAGGTCGACAAGGATGCGAGTCAAATGAGATTATGGAATTTTAGCACGTGTCTGATATGAATCGGTCAAAAATGAATGTGATTAGTTCATCGGTTAGGAGAGTTTGTTATTTCTTTTGTTTTCGTGATATTGCGGTTAAAGTAAAGTGTTGTAGAGAATTTTTTTCGGATGTATTTGGTATAGATTTTATAGTGTAGAAGTTAATGTACTCCTATAAATGGTGTTTGGATTTGCTTATTTAGGAAAATTTCTAGACTAGACTATTTTTTGAGTTGTTAGGATGATTGTGAAAGTAAACACTATGAAGATTGGAGTTGTAATAAGGTTTCTGATACGAACCGAATCGATTAAAGAGATAAAAGAACAAATAAACAAGATAAATTGTCTATTTTGATGAGATAAACCAACCCCCCAATGGTTTATATTAGTGAGATAAACCAACTCAGCAATTGATTAGCAAATCAATATTCTTTATCATTCCACATAATACGAATTACAATCCTTATGCCCTATTTATAATAAAAGATATCCTAGACTTCTTGACTAAGAAAACATAATAAAGGAAACTACTAAATAGTTGACTAAGAAAATGTAATAGAGGAAACTAAATAAACTAATTTTAATAATAATATGCAGGATCATATCAATACTCCCGCCCCCAAAAACACCTTGTCCTTAAGGTGTTGCTCCAAAAAGTCTCCTTAAGTAATTTTGGGATCCCATGTTCTTCCTTGAAGAAGACATGTAAAGACATGACGAAACCCCTCAATAAAAGCTTAGGAATATACAAAATCCTGGTCTGCTTCAGCCCCCAACTAGCATATCAACTTATGTCATACACTATCATCGGGCCCATTTAATTGAATTGACAAGCCCGGATTGGTTCAATCTGTCTTTCTTCTAAAATTCCAGCCTAGCTTCATACCTCTTATATTTCATCCGTCACTATCTTTGTTGTTTTTCCCTCTTATCAAGATATTTGTGAACTGTGGTCCATTAAAGCCCCCAATCTCAATTCGATTACCCATTGAATCAACACCATACATCTCACTGGAGTCATGGAACGTTTTTTGCCCTACTTTCTGCCACCAACCATGACTGGACTCCAATAAAAAATTCCTTCCTCCATACAAGAATCATCCGCTAACTCATGAGATATTACATCTTCGCCATATGCTCCTAAACACAATCCAAGGGCCAACTTGTTTGCCCTCATGGAAAGTAGTTTCCTCCACAACATTCTTTTTTCCTATCTCACGAGCCGCACCGCCTAGTAGAGTACTAACGGCCCATATCATCGTACAGGGTGCTTCTGTACGGTTCCCTTCATTACTTGTGTCCAACTACTGGGCGGACAATTCTCACCATAGAGTCACTTCCTTAATAGCTTTGAGTGGGTTCCTCAAACGTTTGATTAGTTGCGACCTTAAATCATTCTTTGTTCAAGCAAGAATCCTGGATTAATTTTTTCTTTTTGGCAATGAACAACACTTTCGCCAATGAACAATAGATCCGGCTGTGAACAGTGTTACCAACGATAAACAGTAAACTTCTTTTTTTAAACCCTAGAATCGAAACAGCTCTGATACCAATTGATACGAACCAAATCGATTAAAGAGATAAAAGAACAAACAAACATTATAAATGGTCTATTTTGATGAGATAAACCAACCCCCCAATGGTTTATATTAGTGAGATAAACCGACTCCCCAATTGATTAGCAAATCAATATTCTTTATCATTCCACATAATAAGAATTACAATCCTTATGCCCTATTTATAATAAAAGATATCCTAGACTTCTTGACTAAGAAAACATAATAAAGGAAACTACTAAATAGTTGACTAATAAAATGTAATAGAGGAAACTAAATAAACTAATTTTAATAATAATATGCAGGATCATATCAGTTTCAGTATATGGGTCAGTCAATGACATCAAATGCTTATTCAAACCGCTCGGTTCATAAAAAAAACTTGAAAATCGTTATTCAAAGCAACTAATTATAAAAAACTTTTTTGAAGTTTTTGGAAAGGATTGTTTGTCAGTCATTTGTGAGATTGGTATTATCACAATTTTTAGGGAAGTTCTTTGCTTCTACTTTTCAATTGTTTATGGAGGTTTATTTCTGTGTATTAACAAGTAATTAGAGTGGCACCCCAAATTTGATATTACTGTTGTTGTTTTTTTTGCTTGCAGGTAAGGTGTCCCGAAAACTAACGGTTCAGCTACCGTTCCAATTATGCATTCCCTTCCTCGACCCGTGATTGTGATAAACAAGACACATTAAAGCAACACATTTACCTTTGTTATAAAAGAATTCCTTAAATAGTGTGTAAGGTTCACTCTGCCAGCTTTTGTCGAGAAAACATGGAGGAAATAAGTCCCAATTTTGTGCGAGGGTCGACACAGGTAAAGTCGCTTTGCTTATCATATGCCTCTTTATATGAATGTCGTAAGCGATTAGCTGTTTTAAGTCAATGGTATCAGTGGGCTGTATAACAGGCTCTAATTAAAAGGGTTATATGTAGAATGATCTATGTTGGGTATACCCAAAGCATTTCTTCTTTATCCTTGGTTTTATAAAAGTTAAAATTGTCACCACTATGCCTAGGCGCATTATGCGCCAAACATTTACATTACCGTCATGAACATACTTTGAGTTATTAAGGTGTTTGTTTCGGCGTATATATCGTGCTTATGGGTTATTTGGCCAAATAAGCCATAAGCCAGCTATATAAGACGAAACAAACACCACTTTGGTTTTAGGCTTATGTTTCATACGCTCACTTTTTTGGCAACTTTTGAAACTTTCTGATGTATATAAGCTCATTATGACATAAAAAGACTCATATATGCCAAAAAAGTTTCAAAATAAGCCACAAAAGTGAGCTTACGAAAGATAAGCCAAAAAGCATACAAGCCATAAGCCCGCTATATAAGCCGATACAAACATATGTCAAACAACAGTCTTTGTTTTGTGTTGTCTTCAAAAAAATTTCCATTTTACGGAGTTAAATGTATGAAATGTGCAGGAAAAGAAAGAAAGAGAAAAAAGATGCAGCAGAAGGAAGGTGGACAGTTGTTTGTCAGAATAGAAAGATAAAGAAGCTGGGCTTAATTTCTATTGTTTTTACAAAAGGGACGCGCTTCTTCAATGAGTTGTTATCCCCCAAGAAAAACACATAAACATCTTCAATTTTTTTGGAAGAGCAATGAAGAACCAATGATTGTGGCATCTATGGAGAAAAGGAGTATGGGTTTTCCGGCAAGGCATGCGTCGTCATCTTCACGGCTGCCCCTTCTGCAATATGGTAAGATTTAGTTAGATCGTTGTTTATTATAAACCTGACACGTGATTCTGATACATGATTTTAGTTATGTCGACTTAGGAGATTGAAGAGGCTGTTCCAAATTCTGGGCAAAATGTGTTTAATTTGGATGTATTGGAGGTGCCACGATCTAGAACGGGCTTTATTGGGGATAAGAATGGTCATATTGTCAAATTTTCATTTTGACCTTGGGCCTTCCGATCTCAGGTTTGTTGCTATTTGTATTTTCAATTATTTCATTCAAGTAATATCGTATAGAATCCGAGTTAATGAATCATGTGTTAAAAGCCAGTTTTAAAGCTGATTAGGATTTGCTTATCCAAACTGATTATAATTTGATTATATGTAGGTCAAATAGGCAGCTTAGAATAATAAGTTTGACAAGCACTTATATCAAACGGATCATCTTATCATTTGAAATGGAATAAATTTTTGCAATCCCAAACACCCCCATACTTTCCTATGGAATAAATTAAGAATTTTACTATGCAAACGTTGAGCCGATGATCGCTATAAATATGGATCCCAACACACCAGGAACATGGTTACAACAGGCCGTGATAACATGGGTTAACAGCCCAATAGCTTTCAACAGCACATTCATCACAGCAACTCGAATTTTAGTTCAGGCTTATGACATTTTTGGTGCCTGAAGACTTAATCATTTGAATATGCTCATGTGGTGTCATTTATTATAGTGTGGAAAAATAATCACAATTACAATTTTTGGTGCTTTAAAGATGCGCAAATAAGTTCCTCACATTTTGGTGATTAAACTTGGTAAATAAGTTTCACTACTGTCATGTTTGTAGTCATGAAAAATGTAGTTTCACTTTCACAGTTGTTACACATTAATCATTTGACAATAAATCAAAACCAAGAAAAATGTTACTTAAAATATGGCTAAATCAGCAGGATAGGTTCTGTAAGCAAGATAAGTACACAAGCATGTAGCATTTTTACAATATTGTCTTTAATAGTTGCATAGAAACAAATCATAAAGTATATCGAATTATCTGTGTTTGGTGCAAAAAAATGCATATAATTGAAGCCTAAGTTGGATAAATTGGCTGCAGATTACGACATCACGCCCATTCTTAATATATGTTGATATAAACAGTTTTTGGTTTTCGCTCGGTCAGGTATGTAATTTGTTTCACATATATCTTTCCTAAACGTGTTAGTTTTACGGGTTCGTAATAACCATGTGTGTATACCAATTCCAGGGTTACGGTATGATGGAGGCAGTACCAGTGCTATCAATGTGTTTAGCATTCACTAAAGTACCATTGAGATCAAATCAGGAACACATGGCACGTTGTTCGTATTGCTGAACTGAAGATTGTCGATCCAGAAACCAATGCTTCACTTCCAAGCAACCATCGTGGTGAAATCTGTATTCGTGGTGAAATCTGTATTCGTGGTGATCAAATCATGAAAAGTTACTCGCACGACCCTAAAGCAACAAAATGAACGATTGTAGACATATGGTTGCATACTGGGGATATTGGGTACATTGATGGCAACGATGCGCTTTTCATTATTGATGGATTAAAGGAATTGACTAAGTGTAAAGGGTTTCAAGTTGCTCCATCTGAGCTTGAAGCGTTGTTGCTTACGCACCCTGAAATATCAGACGTTGCTGTTGTGCGGTAAGTACCAAACATTTATATAAGGTTTCTTAGTCAGTGTTAAGGGAGTATTGGTATTAAAGCTTACAAATATTCCTATTTATAAGGGTTTCTCACTCCATTCCGAGTGAAAATATAGTTATTTGGAATTGGTATTATATATTTCACTAGCTGAATGTGAATTATCGTTGTAGTTATATGCGGCAGATGTACATGTTAGGCAGTTTGTACAACATTTCAAAACATCACATGAGTCGAGATTTAGAAACAACAGATTATGTCACGGTCACTTCTAACATGTCCAACGTGTTTGACGCATTTCTTTTTAATAGATTTTTTTGGGTTTTATCCATTTGATCAGTTAATAACAAAGAGTTGGTATTAGTTTGATAAGTCCTCATTTTGTTTAACTATTTGATTTATATGATAGTAATGTTTATTCTTTTGAACGATTGACAGGTATAAATGAACAACTTGCCTGCTTAAGGAGGTGATTGATTTGTGGGTAGCTGTTGATATGTATCGAGTCAAGCTGTGGAAAGATATTAAACGTACCCTTGAGCATTACATGTCGTGACCGAATAAAGTGTTGGGTCCTCTGTCAGCCTCAAAAGATGCCCCTAATGAGGCTAAGATCCCAGCTCTGGTACTTTTAGTACTTGCAAAACTCTTCTCTTCCTCGAACAAGATAAAGCTTGAGGATGTTTCACTTGATCAGTTCTTTGGTATGGATACTGCGATATCTAGAATGAGACAGGTAATAAATCTTATTAGTAATCAAACTTGGAATCATAATATCTAATGCTTTTTTCGAAACAAATTTCTGATGCTTTTACCTCCTTTTTGGCTTCAAATGATCTGCACACCATTTTTGAAATGTTGCATTTATATGCGTTTTAAACTTTCATGTGAAACACGGGTAGGTAACAAAGGTCTGTTATGTGCAAATTTTTGTTGAGCCGACAAATCTTTCTTACATAGCTATTAGGGATGGCAAATATGTGGGTCACAAAGGTTAGGTTAAGTGTCATATCGTATATTACTTATTCCCGTGAAGTTGACCCAAGACAAGTTTGTCTAAGTTCTTCAACAATTTTTGGTACGGGTATTTTTTGGTGAAGGGTTGAAACCGGCACTTTCGGATTGGTCCAGAGTTGACCCAAACTAAACTCTTCAACAAATGAAAAAAAATGATATCTTTTTGTTAAGGGTCAAAATGGGTATCTTTGATACGTTCTCAGTCACGGAGATCTTTACAACCGGTTCTCAATCCTCTTCAGTAATCGCAACCAAACATTACAAAGCATTAAGTAAACGAACCCGAACAAAACAATCATGGAAGAACAAACATAGAGTTCCTGGAATGGTGACAAACGTTTGTTTAACCTTAGCTGCGACTGCTTTCGACACAATGCTTTCGACATTGAGACATATGTTTGCATAGTAATTCTGTTTGAGTTGAGCAAAAGCTATGTTTGGAAATATGAGAAGTCAACATAGAGCTAATACTTGAACACCAATGATACGACCCATAATTAATGAAGTATGTATTTGTTATTGATATTATTGTATTCTGAATTTAGCCTATATTGTGTGCATGATAGAAAAGGTGGCTCAGCTAGAGCATGTTTTTATTCGAGGCATCAAACTCAGGTGTGTAATATTAGACTTACGTCATTTCTGTAAAAACCGATGCTTATCACCAGGATAAATGGTTCAACATTGGTGCGCTGACTTACCTTTGTTGAGTGCAATCTGGAACATTTTATCAGAGCATGTAAAACTAGAGGGTTATGTTGACCAAATACACATTTTCGTGAACCTAAAACGAAAGAACAAAGGTTCATTTTTTTGATTTTGTTTCAGTTATCCAGTTAGAGAGTGTGCAACATATTTTGATTATAACTAAAAATGATGTGCAGGCTAATTAGTATATGACATTAGTGAATTAATTGAATGCTGCACCACCGCCAAAAGAAGCACCAAAGCCACCAAAAGAGGAAGCAAAGCCTGCAGCAAAAGAAGCAAAACCAGCAGCAGAGGAGGAACCTAAGCCAGTAGCAAAAGAGGAATGAAAGGATGATTTTCTAATAGAGTATCAAGTTCTGTTAAGATTTAGTTGACCAAATTAAATTGATATGTATCATTTACTTATAAGTTTTGTGTATGCCTTTCTTTCCAAGAAATAGATTATATGAAGATCGGTTTTGAAAAGACCATGAGAATTTAGCCTAATCAATACATAGATTTTTTAGTGTTAAAACCCCGCGCTCCGTAGCGGAGCGCTGGTTAAAAACCTTGTTCCATGTCATAACACAGGAAAAAAAATTCTAGAGAGAGAAAGATGGTTTAGAGAGAAAAAGTAAAAGAAAGAAAATGGATGGATTACTTTGTGAAGAAATAAGTAACCAACACCCTCTTAACATGCTAGGAGGGTAGTATTTATATTACAAAAGAGTTGAACCTTTGTTTGGGACGTGTGGGCTTCTTGGGCCGAACTAATGGGCTTTAGCCCGACATCTAGGCCTAATTAGCTTAATATCATTCCCGTAAACTACGTTTTTCCTATACAAGGCTCGGGAATATATAATGACCATCACTTTACTAGAAAAACGAGGCTAACAAGTACACTAAATTGGAGTCTAGGCTAACCTCCCATATACTCTTCCACATATTTTACTTACACTAGTACTCCCTTTGTCTCATTAATAACAACCTTTGTCTCATTTCCATAATTCCTTCACTATATAAAGATATAACTAGTTATTATTTCACACACAACACAAAATAAAATTTCATCTCTCTTTCACTTTGCTCTAGCTTACGGCAAAAACACCCCTTTATATATTGTTTTCATAAAATTTTACAAGTGTATTCAAAAAGAGTTGGGTTGAAGGTTCAATAGCTAGTGGTTTGGTTTTGATTATTTGGTTATAAATACATATTTCAAGTTAGAATAGTTCTTGAATCATCCACCCTTTAACCATCACTTGTAAGTAAACAAGATTTCATATTTTTCATACTCATGTTAACATCTCATAACATACTTGCATCTTTTTTATCACCAACATGTGTATGATATGTAAAAACTACACTTGAAAGCTTAAAAACTAAGTTATAATAAAATGACGACTTTGGAGCTCGTAATCTTTAGGTAAAAATCACTTTTGTCAAATTTCTTCATTTCATACTCAAATATATACTTTTAGAGGAAACATACTTAAAAATCATGACTTGTTGATGCGTTCTTATATTTTTAGTTTGTAAAATTGTTGGGAATTCACTTTTACGTGACGACATTATAGAATTACCATAGTTTATTATAGTCACATACGCAAGGACTAAAATAGGCAACTATGTATAGTTTAGAGGCGTATGGGCTATATATATCCCTTTATGGCTTCCATAGAGGGGTTGAGTCATTATTTTGGTGTTGAGTCATTTGTTTCCATCATCCATTTTCCATCTAATTACAAATCCATCTTCCATATCACTACTTTCTCTCTCTAAAATGGCTATCATGTGGTTTGACTCACCTAGACCACCGGATCATAGTTTTCGTGAATCTACAATTGGTATCAAGAGCCATGGTTCTATCTTGGTTCTGTTAGTGTTTTGTTGTGGTTATATTAGCTTATTGATTCGGTTTTCTTTGGCTTATTTTTTTCTTTTCCTCTTTTCATTCACCTTAAAAAATTTCATTCGTCTTCATATTTTTGGATTTGTTGTGGTTATCTAGCATC
>BQNB010043960.1:0-39709 GCA_026074375.1 Tanacetum coccineum
TAAGCCAAACGCACCCTTGTGCTATTTTGACAGCCAAACGCACCCTTGTGCGTTTCTGTCTAAACCAAACACACCCTTTTGTATTATAACCCAAACCAACCCTTTTTCCCGGCTGTTTGGCAGCCTACCAAACGCACCCTTGTGGTTGTTAACCCTTAACCCGACCCGACAACCCTTGCCCCGGCTGTCCCGAGCCAAACCCAACAACCCGATGCACCCTCCCCTCGTGGCTTTCTTGCTGCCACCCAAACCAAACACGCCCTTGGGGTGGGCTGCCACAGAAAACAACACCCCTTGTCGCACCCCGGCTGTCAACCCACAACCCGACAAACAAACACCCCCGCTGTTATAAACCCAAAACAAACACCACCTTGGGGTCGCGTGACAGCCAAACCAATCGGACCTTTGTGGTCTATATCGAAACCAAACGCAACCCTACTCGTGAAAACACCCAAACCCGACACCCCCTTTCTTGTTGTTATAAACCACCCGCACCCCTGTGGTGATGTAAACTCGACGCACCCTTACTCGGGTTTACAGAAACCAAACGCACCCCGGGTCAGTTGAGACTCAAACCCCAAACGCACCCTTGTCGTTGAACCACCCGCACCTATGCAGGTGTAAACCACAAAACGAACGCACCCTAGTGCTTATATTCACAGAACCAACGCACCCTCTGTGGTGATAACCACAAACCCAACACAACGTCTTTTGGTGGTGTTTTGCTGCTGGGCGACGGGGCTTTCCGTGGGTCAACCAGCGGAGAGAGGGTGTGGTGTTGGTGACAAAAAAACTAAATGTCGTTTTAATATATTAATTTCAATTAAGTACTTAAGATCAATATTCGGATCTAGAAAACCGGAAGGGTCTAAAAAATAGTAACTTTTCTGTAAATAATTTGAGATAAGTTAGGTTTGAAAAAACGAAAATAAGATTAGTATATATAACATATATTATGTAATTAACGGTTAAAGGGTTAAAGGCCCCCGCAAAGTGATTATCCTCAATACACATGTAATGATGAAATGCAAACAGAATAAAAATATGTATGGATTTATGGTAACGATGTACGACATCGTTGATCGTATTTTAAACGGTGTATTATAACGAAAACGCAACTGAAAACTACAAATGTCATTTATACAGGTCGAAAAAAAGTGTCGAGAATCGATTTTGCAAGATTCAGTTGTGATTTAAATTAGATTAATTGATACGTAAGTTCCTTAATAAATACAAGGTGAGTTTCATAGCCTCTTTTTTTCAATATTGTTGGAATTGTTTTATAACCCCGCTGAGGGGAAACATCTTTGTTCTACAAATCCTTATACTACGCGAATTCTTAAGCCTATACAATGTGATTGTTTTAAAGGATTTTGTTGAGTTGTATAGCCTCACATGTTTTTACTGGTTTCTTACATATATTTGGGGGTAAGAACATGCAATGTTTACAAATGCATTTACAGGATTGTTTACAAATTGGTTTACATAAATACTATATTTGCATCTAGCTATTTTGCTAAGAATACATTATTTGACTTTCATATTTGTCACAAATGCATAACTTTACATTTTGAAATGATTCGGATATAGACTTCTAGGCCGGATTGAACTGATTATAATAAACAGTTACTAGCCACGCGTGCTTTTGTTTCAGGAGGGAGACACCTGTTAACGGTGGAGCTACAACAATTTAAATACGCGCATAGATTGAGTAATCCCTGCCCCCAAAATATGGTTACAATAGCAAGTCTAAACGACACATCCGTCATGGAACTTGTAAATCCACTTGGAGGGGTGAGCGCGAATGTTATGGAAAAAGATCTATTCGGATGTGGAGTCCCAGTTATGGGTGAATAGCGATCACCTTTGGAAACGATCATTGATAGATCTATTCCGGGATTGACAAATCCCCGTTCGGGTGCGATTCTACATACCACCTAGGTAAACTATACGTTAATAAACATGTTCAGATATCCATTGTTTGGGGACTACAGGGCCCCCCAGACACAATACATACTTGGAGACATTTTGGTGACATTACATCTGTCCCATGCATTATTTATAAACATCTTTGCGGATAAGAATTGGTACATTTGAGGTACACAAAAATGTGGTTGTTTGTGCCATATCCCTTATAAATCTTTTGGATTTTTTACATGTACTTAGTGATTCAAACAGTGGATTACATTCATATTAGAAATTAAGGGGATGCGGGATGGGTTTAACATCAATGGCATACATGCCAGGCGCAAGAACTTTTGTTTTGACAGAACTTCTAGTGGCAACTTTCAAATTGCCTTCTAATTGAGCCTTTAGATCCTCAATCTGTGTTAACAAGGAAGATGTCTGTTCATTAGTGCTAGCACGCGTGATCTTAATAGACTCAAACAATTCCTTGTAATGCTGCTTCACCTTTTCTATTTCTGCTCTAAAACGTTCATTTTGTTCAAGAAGATCAGTGACATCGTTAGCATTATAAGGTTCACAACTTCTGTCATTCACATTAGAGACTAGAACTTTCAAGTCTCTAATCACGTTGTCCTTTTCTTGAATCTGATGTTCTAGATTCTTGATCTTAAAGAATGAGTTAAAATCAGGAGCTTCCTGTGATGCTTGTGATTTTTTATTATCAAAACTTTCTTGAAGATGTTGATACTTTAATTGCAAATTTAGGTATTCCCTTTCAAGTTTTGAAATATGTTTTGACTCATTATGAACTTTAGACATCTCAGCTTCAAGATCTAGACAACGTGATTTTTCCACATCATACAACAGTTGATTCGACAAACAATTAGCAATCAGATTCTCATTTTCAATGAGAAGGTTTTTCTTTACAATTTCAGCACATTGCTTGTCTACAGTATTCTGGTCCACTTCGTCATTCATTTGATCAAAAATTTCTTCCATTACTTTAACTTCTTTAAAGAGGGCCGTTTGAACTCCTGTAAAGTGTTCTTTAAGAGTTTTGAAAAATAGAATAACTTCAGTGAGGTAACATCTTTTTGTTTGCTCAAAACCTCTTTCCCCTTCTGTAACACCTGTTGGGGTGATTCTCTTTTTGCAAGTTTTGTCAAATTCCGTAAAAAGTTGTGTGAGTACATAAAGATTAATCTTCACTTGACTTTTAGTTGGAAGAACTCTGGGGACAAGCTTGACAGGAGTATTGGGTGGATACACTGTCAATGCTGAAAGTGGTTTTGGAACTGAGGTCTCAGCCTTTTTCCTGTCATTTTCATCTATGGACCAAAATATCTGTTCTGGGGTCAGATTTCTTTGTGGAGCAAAGGTTGCAAGAAGGTTCTCTTTCGAGTAATCTGGGGGGGCAATCCTAACTTTATTTTCCACACATAGAGGGCTTTTCATTTTCTCCATCATTCTTTTCCTAGTTATCTCAGCCATATCACGAGTGTCCTCTGAGTCATGCACAACAGGACGTGCATGATTGGACATGACTAATACATGACCATTATAGAGGGCTGGTTGAACTTGCTTTGCACGGGTGAGACATAAGGGATTTTTGTAGCCTATCGCTACCTTGTTCTTTTCATCATAAAACGATTTTGGTTTACATATCATGTGAACCGTTTGTACAGATTGATCTTGTTTGTATAATCTATCTTCAACCTTTTCTTTTAGCCTTTTAATGTCTAAAAACTCTTCAAGGAATTTGTCTTCTTTTTGTTTAAAATCCTTTTTCAAAATGATCGCTTCTTCCCTCACTATCTTATGATGGTTAAGAGTAGAACGAAGTTGCAATTGTGCAGAATGAAGTTCCGATTTTAAAGAAGTTTCTTTTCGATTTCGGTCAGAGATAATTATTCTCATTTGTTCATCAATCTTTCGTTCTCTATCAGTTAATTCAAACTTAGCCCGTTGTTCATACACCCCGACCAGTTCCTTATATCTCGCAAGTTCAGAAGTCAATGTGTCATTAACTACTTTAACCTGCTTATTTGCTGACCTACTTTGTACACCCTGTTCATGCATTTCATCGAGAATTGACATCAATGCATCATTTCGTACAGAAGATACATTACTTTGTACAACATGTTCTTCGTTGTCTTCCACATACTGATCATACGGAATAATATTACTATCACTCGTATAGTCAGCATCAGAGTCAACAACGTAGTTGTGTTGTACATCGCTTTGCATCTCGTGTACTTCATGATACTCATCCATATGATCTACAAAGGTATCATGATCTTGTACCTCAAACGGAGTATTCGAGTCATATGATGGCCCGGCTTCATCGTAGATTGGATCTTCAGATGGAAGATTTACCATGAACATGGTCTGTGTGATGGGAGCCTCATCAACATCAGAGTCGAATGCATCGCATTGATCAGCTTCAAAGACAAGGTCCACATTGAGTGCCAAATCATCCACATCGTCATCAAAATTGGTGACATGTTCTCCTGCAAGAAACAACAACTGCTCTTCATGGATACAAGGATTGCAATCCTACCACACCTTGCAATCCTACCACACCTTGCAATCCTACCACAACAACTGCAAGTAATAGTATAATAGATATGTATATTTACATACTTGTTCCGGAATGTAGTGGCACGGAGGACTTTGATGGCTGAAAAAGAAACATTTCCAGTTAAATATTTCCTCTTGCATTGGTTCTCTGAAATGGTACTTCCTTGATTATTACATTGTATCTATCACGAACATCCTCGAACAACAACTCTGTCATCTTGAACTGTAGCTTTGTTTACTGTGACGTTAGAGACAGTTCTCTGAGAAGGGCAAGGTGTGTTGGTTAGGCTTTCAAATCATGTTATCCTTATTTTAAATTTTTTTTTTTTTTTTTTACGTTGTGAAGTGCTTGATGTTGTCCATTTGATAGTTATCTCAACAAAGTGATGTTGATTGGAATTGTGGAGACTCATATGATTGTGTTGGATACGTCTGATTTGATGCATTAGACACTAGTGCCAACGGGTCATCAGTAGGTTGAATGAACCTTTCCATCATCATTCTGTTCTCATTTGCATGTACCTCATGTTGCTTCAAGTAGGCATAACTGATCAATAGGTTAGGACTCTTTCAATACCTCGGTTTAGTTTTGACTTCAGTAATTGAATCTACTCCATTAAGGTACACATGTTGTTTTTACACAACTTTAGAGTTTAAGCTGCATTTATGGACATGGTTCATCTTGATGTTTCTCATGTTCGTTTTTTGAGCTTCAAAAACTAACATAGTATTACATGAATGGTCTCTCCTTTGATTTGACAGAAGCGTTCAAATTCATCGTATAATTGTGATTCCCTGTCATTCTTTGTTAACTCAGAACCTTCCAGAATCATCTTTACATTGTCCCAAATGTCTTTGGCGTCAGTGTAATGGTTGATGAGTGTGTAGATGTCTTTTTGGTATACTTGATGCAATATATTCGTAGCACGAATGTCAGCTTTTATTACCTTTTCTTTTTCTTCAGCAGAAAGGTCTTGATAAATGTCTCTAGCAGTGATGGACCTAGTTGAAGTGCACCCTCTGTCTTCTTCAGCTATTTTCGCAGGAGTTTTTTAGTTTGTTCATGAACGCCTTCCATTGAAAGGACCTTCAGTATGATTTCATAATGGTTCTCTCTCATTATCTTTTCCCAGTCAATACAATGACGATTGCGTTGTTGCCAGATTCAAATGTCTGTTTGTCAAGCATCTGGTGGGCGTTCATCGGAACCGGCATACCAATATCTTCTGACTTTAGACATCTTTGAGTATTGGTTATGGATGCAATTAACGTTCCGGGATCTTTACAAGGTCTAAGATTTAAACCGTATAAGAAGTTTCCGGGATTTTACAAAATCAATAGGAAAAACCTGTAAAGAATTCAATTGGTTGTGATATGTGGTTTGTTGATTTGTTTGTATTTACGCAGTGGATAATAAAAAATAAATTTTACCCTATTACCCAAATCTAAATTTGGATGTAAAAATGAGTCTAAAAAGGCTAAAGAAAAAAATTATATTTTACTTAATTTTTTTCCCGCAAAAAGTGTCGCTAAAAGGTAAGTCGACCGAAATAATTTTTACGCCTATTACCATTAAATTTGAATTTGTTGTAAAAAAATAAGTTAAAAAGGTAAGAAAAAAGATACAAAATTACTTTATTTTTTCGCTCAAAAGTATGTTGGTGTCGCTTAAAAGGGATTGTGTCTGGTTACATTTTTTTTTTTTTTTTATAAAAATCAAACCGCTGCGTATATGTTTCTATCAACCCGCCGCTTTGAAATCAACCAAACCGCCTCCTATTGATTGAGCAAACCGCTGCCTAGTCTGACTAACTCGCCGTTTTAGCAACTCGCCGTTTAGCAAACCGCCGTTTAGCAAACCGCCGTTTAGCAAACCGCCGTTTGCCAATCCGCGTTTAGCAAACCGCCGTTTGCAAACCGCCGTTTAGCAACCCGAGTTTTAGCAAACGCCGTTTAATGCAACTCGCTGCCAATAAAAACTAAGCAAATCGCCTGTGAGCCAACTCGCTACTATCCTGTGTAAACCGCCCATTGTGATCAAGCAACTCGCCACCAAAATGTAACAAACACGTCCGCGAATTAATTATAAAAATTAGAACTCGCCTTTGACTTTGGCAACTCGCCTTTGGACTTTTTTCCTAAATTTACGGATCTTGTCCCAAACTTGTCAACTCGCCGTCCGAAGAAACTATAATAAATCAGAAAACCTCCACGAAGAACACTTGGATACGATTAACAACAATCAGCCTTATGATCTTTCCAGCCACGAATACTAGGTTACAACATACAATAATTAAGTGTGTATTGACGATTAAACCCACCTTAACTCGTATTTCTTTGGAATCGTCCAATTTGAAGCAACCCTCCACGAAAAGAACACTAGCTTTAAAGCTTATATCTCGAATTAGGAAGCTTGTATTAGCCAGAAATTTGTAACACTCTAAACCTTTTGATGTGTTAAGAATCAGTAGAGAGCAAGTTACACAAACAATATGCCCAAATTCAAAAGTGAGCCGTGGTTTTTTTTTTCTTCAAATATGAGCCTACGAAATTTGATTCTTTTAACCACACAAATCAAAATCACGAATTCCAACTATGCTTGATACAATTGTTTATTTCGGATCTTTTTTTTTTAAATCATAACCGGGTGATGTTGCGACATGGTTTAAGCTTAGTTTCTAGTGAGAGAACACAAGAGAGAGATGATTCCAGAGAGGAGAGAGTGTATGTGTTTCTTTGAAATGAAAAATGACTAGCTTGCCTCTTCAAAGTTGGTAGGAGGCTATATATAGTTCTACAATATACCGGGTATTCAGTACACGACTTAAACGAAAAAACGTACTATTAACTAATTACAACTACGACTTTTATAAAATATTAAATATACGGGTGATCCGAGGTCTTTTACCATATCTAACATATGCCCCAACTATGACCGTAAATAGACTAGTTTTAGAACGGGAGGAAAGGAACAAACTTCACTAAGAAAAGGAGATGGAGTTTAACCAATGAAGGAGCAAAACTTTCGAAAATAAGCATCCATCGTTCGTGAAAGCAAAAAAGATAAGTGAAAGATGAAGGAGAAGTCACGTAAGGATGTGTGACTTTGAGTCTAGCTTCAAGACTCATAAATAAAGATAACCCTTTTTGGCGGTTGCAACCCATAATTTTTTTTTCCCGCATTTAGGAGTGTCCTTGTGTTTTTATTCTTTATATCAGCAAGCCAAAAACTTTGGGTTTTGTGGATGAATCCCCGAGAAAGGATTAATTTGGCAGGTGCTTGTGCATTATTTACAATCAAAGGTATTTTGCATAAAATAGGGTGTAGGGAAAAAATTACCGGTTTTATGAACCAATTCAACATATAAAAATAAATTGTTTAGATAAATGCGCATGTCTGTTTTGAGTCATCTGATTGTAATGACTTAACCTAATATTTTATGCAGTATTTTAGGTTGGTTTGCGCATTTATGTTGGGTTGGAGGTTTGTTAGTAAGTTGTTTATTTTGTTATTTGGTTTCCTGCATGGATTTTTGGTTTGATTACTTATATAACGGTGGTGATTGTTTAAGTGGGGGGGTTGTGGTGCGTGTTGGTGGGGCGTGATTTGTCTCTCACCGATATTAGAGCTGTATTTGGTTTCCGGTTTAGGTATTCTGTCTGGATGGTCGCTGCATGTATAAATTTGGAACAACGGCGCGCTTACAGGATGTGCTTTATGTTTCGGTTGGGTGAACGTGCTAGTTTTTGTGCTATCCGAAGGATGTGGCTTTTTGAAATCACATTTCAACTTTTTCTTTTCTTCTTGAAGAAGAGAAATAGTTGTTTTTTCCTTTGAAAACTGGTTATTTAAATTTGCAATTTCTTCATTCAAAGCTGTTATATGTTTAGCAAAACTTAAGTGAAGAGATTTATCTTTTTAGTAAGATATTGTTCTTGATAAATAGACTTTTTATAACCGGTTTCAAGTTCATCAAATTTTGCTTTATTGAATTCAAAACGTTTTTTTGACCTCTATATCTAGCAAGCTCAGTGGTCAAATTGGCATTCGTTTATTTCATTTTGCGATTGACCGTGTTGACTTTCTCAACTTTAGTGACCAAATTATTATATAATGATTCAAAATAAGCACGTGTTTCCTCAACATTATTGGTATTTTATTGAATCGGTTGTGGTTTAGTAATGGGCTTGAGTAGCTCAGTATATTGCTCCCCTTGAGTAAACATATTGAGTATGTCATTATCATAACAATTTTCAGAATGGTGTACCTTAGCTGATCCATCTGAATCATAGACAGGAGCGCTATCAATGTGAGTCCCCAATATCGATGCTTGCTGCAAATTATCCTTTAAAATACAGTTTACATTTACTTCCCCAATCTCGTCATAGGCACCTGCAACAACCATGAAATCAAATTCCTCAGGATTGAGTTAGATCCCTGCTTCTTCCTTTTGAGCAATTTGCAGCTGGGTTTGAAGATAAGCAACATCCCTTTTCCTTGGCTTTAATGTGCAGTTTCGAGCATAATGACCCACTCCTTGGCAGTTGTAACACCTTATCTGATTTTCATTATTCCCATTCCCATTACCCTTAGCCCATGCTGTTGCAACATTTCCATTCACATTCTGATTTGAAATCCCTAGAACAACACTAAGCCCATTCTGATTCCTCACATTCTGAATACTTGGATTCTGAACCACATTTTGCCCCACCTGATTCCCTACATTCTACAATGTATTGCACCCAATCTGATTTGCATTATGTCTAGCATATTTTCTAAACACCAATATCCTTAACCATTAGCATTTGTCTATCTTGACCCATATTCATACCTGGTTGTGTAGTCTGCCTATTGCAAGAGTTTGATGAACTGGTTTGGTTGTTGTTTGTTGGTGTGGTGTTGTTTAGATTAAATGCCTTAGCCATGAGTATAAGTGCCATGTCAATTGCAGTAGTAGGATCTGAGATATCTTTAGGATTTGGCATTGGTTGTTGCATGTAGTTCATGTTGAATGGATGTTGTTGGACATAGTTGTTGTTGGGTTGTGAATGTTGCATGTAGGTAATGTGTGATGGTTAATCTGGGTGAAATGGAGTCTGAGTGTTTGCCATTAATGTCTTGTTGAGTTGATATTGCAAAAGTGATGTGAAATGATATATTAGGAACGTTTTAATGATTAATGTGATTTGTGTATTTGTTATGTTGTTTACGTGTTCTTGAATTGTGTTTTAGATATTGCAATTTAAGTGTTTGTTATATGTCATTCCACATCTACACACGAATATAAAGAAATTCTAGAAAGAGAAAGAGGGTTTAGAGAGAGAAAGAGATGGTGAGAAATGGAAGGCTTTCACATAGAAGAAAAATGAGAACCAACACCCTTCGTAGAGAGCTAGGAAGGGTATATATATATCCTTACAAAGTAGGCCGACCCTTATTGGGCTTTGACGGGCCTTCATGGGCTGTAACTAACAAACATAGGCTTAAAGCCCAAAACATTAGCCCAATTAGCTTAAACAATTCCCATAAACTAGTGTTCCTATACAAGGGTCGGGAATAAATAATGACCACCACTTTAATAAAAACGAGGGTAACAATATTAATGCTTAAAAAACAAAAGAAATTCTATCTCCGAATAATCGTTGGTTAGAAAATAAAATAAAAACTAAAAACGAAAACAAAATATGTACAGGAAGTCAATACACCGTATCCATGTTTCAGGATACGCTGTATTGAGACCTGTAAGAAAAATCCTAAGTACGGGTCAAAGGTCGAATACGATGTATTCATTTAACGAATACGCCGTATCGACAAGTCTGACAATAAAGTTTTAAAGTGCCGGAAAATAAAATGGATAACGTTCAGGTTAGGTCGATACGCCGTATCCATGGAATTTGGATACGCCGTATCCATGCAATTTGGATACGCCGTATTGGTAACCTAGAAATACAGACTCAATAACAAAATTGAAATTACATTCTGGGTTGTCTCCCGGCAAGCACTTTTGTTTATAGAAAAGTCTTTAAGTTAGACTTGCTTCCAGCTTCACTCCATCTCATGCATGCTCACGTGTCCATGTGTGAGCCATTCAATTGTCTTTGCAATTAGGGTCCCAAATCCAAGACTCCATTATAGAAACTTTTAAGCTTATTATATGGGTGCGAAATTCCATTCAGCTTGTCACGAGCACTCACCTTTAGTAATGGCCAAATCTTGTTACATTGCTTATTAGTGAGGTGTTTAAAACTTGGATGTGATCGCGCCATTTGATAAGTCACACTATCGTTACCATTGTTAATGGTAACCATTCTATCAAACCTCCCTGCTTTAACATATGAAGCCTTACAAAACGGTTTTCCCACAATAACTTCATCCATGTCTTGATCTCGGTAAGCATCCATATTTTCTACAACTGCAAAATCAGTCACAACAAAAAAGTCGACAAAAATAGGCACATTCATAAAAGCTCCAACAACATTTTTCCCTAGATACTCAATTTTATCTTTCATTATTGAATTATAGAATCTTTTAGACATAACATTGATTGATAAAATTGGGAAAAAGTTAGCATTTGTCATGTTCAAAATCCTATCATTCATGAAAATGCCAAGTTATAAGAAATCAATCTGGATCTTCCTATCAGGTCGAAAAAACTAGGGTTATTCAAGAATTCCCTCGATCTTTCATATAATTCCTAGTTCTGATTATGGTAACCATGGGTTTCTTCAGACAACTTTTCCTTCGCTCAATTTGTCGGTCATAAGTCAGCTACTTCTTGAATTTCTCCTAAGCTCTTATGGTTTATTTAGATCATTTAGTTCTATATAGTCTCCATACATTGCGTCTAGTGATCTATTTAAAATTAAAGCTTCTCCTATTAGCCTAGATTCTAAATAAATCTCCATTCGCTCTCTAAGTCCTAACACATAAACTCTCTTAATTATGTTACTAGTATGATTATCACTTTCAAATACAATCTTGTCATTCCATACTCTTAAGGCAATCTTCTTTTTAAACACATCTAGTTTAGCATGAGCAGTTGACAAGAATGGTCTTTTAAGGATTAAGGGGACTTTAATATCCTCTGGCATATCTAAAACAATAAATTCTATGAGGAAGACAAACTTATCAATTCCTACGAATACATTCTCTACTATACCCTTGGGACATTTTATAGTTATATCAACCAATTCAATTATAACCTTAGTAGGAGCTAATTTACCCAAACCTAGTGTAAAGGTGGTGGCATAACACTAATGCTAGCTCCTAAGTCAGCTAAGGCTTTTTCAAAACAAATATGATTAATATGAAAAGGTATAGTAAAACTCCCTGGGTCTTTTTTTATTAAAGGTAGAGAATCTTAAATAATTGCCTAGTCATGCACGTCCATTGATTCTTCGATTTGGTGACCCATCCTTGGCCTTTCCTTAAGCAACCTCTTCGAATTAGTAGTAGATTCCTTTCTATCAATCAATTCACCCAATACCTCCTTCTCTTCATAACTATCATCAATCAATCGACTAGGAAAAGGGATAACGACTTGGCTTGAAACTTTGCATACTATTCTGTATGCTCGATACAGCGTATCGAGAGGCCTCGATATGACGTATTAAGGACGCGTCAGCTTCAACAGTGGTTGAGATTGACTTGACATGATCTCTCAGGTTTGTTTTAGTTGAGCCAGGAAGACTTCCATATCCCTTCTAATGAAGTACTTTTCTTATTTGCTCAATTTGAGCTCCAAAGCTTTGATTGAGGCTCCTTGATTTCTGATAGCAGCATCCATTGAAGCTAGAATTTCCTTAATCAAATTAGAGTTTTCACCACGTCTTTTTGTAGATTCAGCCATAAACTTGCTTAGCAATTCTTCCATTGTTTTTTGTCGCTCTTGATACGAAGGATTTCTATTATATCTTTGGTAGAATCCTGGAGCAGCTTATATATATCTTCCTCCTTGGGGGAATGGTACTCCAAATTGAGTGTTGTATGATTCTTTAAGTGTTTTTCCTTCTTTCTTTGGTAGACAATCCTTAGTGTAGTGCGGTCCACCGCATATTTCACCCTACTTGAGCGGCATTAACTTTTTCATTCACTTTCTTAATCTCCCTTCCAAGATTGTTCAGTTGAGCTTAGATAGCAGCTAATCCATCAGAAGTATTAGTACTTCTAGTCCTAGTAGACGTTCTATTGTGCCATTTTTGAGAATGGTCAACCATATCTTGGATGGCTTTCTTAGCATCAGCAACCTGCATAGATGGTATGACACCCTTGAGATCAAGAATATGTCTAGTAGGCACATCCAATCCTTTGTAAAACAAGATAACCTCCTACATATCTGTCAAGTAATGTTGAGGAAATCTCAAAAATAGTTCCTTGAATCGTTCCCAAGCTTGGTAAAGAGTCTCATCAGGCTTTTGCTGAAACTTATTGATTTCCTCCATCTTTTTAGCAGTTCGGGCAGGTGGACAATATTTGCTCAGAAATTTTGTCTTAAGAGTTTCCCAAGTAATAATTAAACCAGCTGGTTTATTCCTTACCCATCTATTCGCAGTCATGGAGCGACTTAGAAAGCTCGAGCATTATTTGATCTTGAGTCACTTTGGTATATGAAATAAGTAAAACATTCACCCAAGAACCTTTTGCATCTTATATTATCCGATCCACTGAAAGTATTATTACGCAATTCCTTAAGAAATTGACCCTTTAATTCAAACCTAGCCTTTTCATCAATCTTAGGCCTAGCAATACCCGATCCATAATCCTCTTAGGTCTTAGTCATGTATTCCTCTATAGTTGGTTCCCCCATTACTTCTACAACTTCTTCTTCACACTGATCTTTGAGATCAGATAATAAATCAAATTATGGTGAACTCGAATAATCAAGACTCATCGTCTTGAAAAGCTTCCTTGTTGAATGTAATACTCGTTTTGGTTCTTCATAAGGTGTAAAGTGCTCTTTGTTTGAACACCTGGTCATGCACTACCTGAAATAGAGGATAAACAATTAGTAGTATAGTCTCAGAAGAAAGAAAATACATAAAACTAAGAACGAGAATGGAATATACGTAAAACATAAAGTCTGTGTATGTATCTGATGGTGATTACGCCGTATTTATTTTAATTTTGAATACACCAGATTGATCGTTTGAATGATGAAACGCTGTATTGGTTACGTAAGGAGGATACGCCGTATCGGTTATTCGACCAGAACAGTAACAAAAAAAGAAAAAAAATGCAGAAAAACACACAAATAAGCAAAATTATACAATGCAAATTAATCTAAAACTAAAATATACAATTAAAAATACAAAATTATACAAAGAATTACACTAAACAAAAAAAACCAATAAACAGGAATTAAAGAGACTCACTCCCCGATAACGGCACAAAAAAACTTGATGTGTTTCGTCATGTGTAGGTAATTTATCATTCAAGTTTTATTATTTATATTTTACCGACTTTACCTATTAACGAACACTAAACAGACAATGTACCCGATCAGTTGAGGTTCGTTGGTAAGTGGGTGTCGATACTAAGAGGAGTGTTAAACTTAATCTATCAGATTTTAGTTATCTAAGTTAGTCCTAATTAATTCTATGTTAAATCTAAGTTAAACCTAAACTAACGCAAAAGGAGGGTTTTCAGCCTGAGAGACTGGCATGAGTTTTGGTTTACCTAAACTAAGATGAGGGTGATTAAAACACACAAGCTGATAGACAGAAGATAAAGAAGGGGTGCAAGCCTAATGAAAAGTAAAAGGGACTTAACCTATATTTATCTAATAAAATGTAGGTTTTGTTTATAAGTGCAATGATTGTCTTACTCGTTAGTGATATATCATTCCTAGGTTTAGGCGGTACTTCTTCCTAAACCCCAGATGCGCCAATTCTGTCATAATTAAATCATCGCCTAAAACATCATCTGTTGATTATAATCTTATATGGAGCAATAATGGTGATTCTTATCGAATCCTTAGCTCAATGAGATTTAAAAATTATTGCTTAACGGATCTTTATATACTAAGTAGTCCACTGTCCAGATCTTTACCCAAGGAATTAGAACATTATTTGTTAGTCCTAGGTCACCTGCTAGTCTACCTATTCAATAAACCAAGGGCAAAGACAAGTTAATATTTGTGATCCTATTACTCTCTATATATAAATTGTTGTTTGTAGTTTTTTTCATAGGCACTTAGCTATGCTCTATTGTATTCCTAGATCCAGTTGAATGATAAGTTAAACACATACTTAAGTACATAAACGAGTATAAATTGATAAACATAATCAACACGCAACAAATAAGCATAAAATCTAAATAAACAAACCAAACATTAAATTATCATAAACATAGATAATACCTAAAGGTATTAGCTGATAGCCATTGTAACTATACAAGTGTCAGAGATGAACAATTAAAGTATACTAAACGATAATTAAATCGAATGATACTAAAAACCAAACGCGTATTTAGAGTATAGAAATTAAAAGGGTTTTCCTATGAATTCAAGCATATTGCGGTATCTTCTTGGCTTATCTTCTCTTTTGAAAATCTATCTTGGTAGTTAATGCCTCTCTTTTCTTCGTATTAGGGTTCGATATTTATAAGGCCTAGAATTTAGTCGATACGCCGTATTGAAAGGGTTCAATATGGCGTATTAGAGTTTCTTGGCGTGGGCTCCTTGATTATTATATTCCAGAATGTTCCATGACTTGTACTTGAATAAGGCGTATGGCTTCATCTGGATACAGAGTATAGATCTTCTCTTCGTGGATGCTGAGTGAAGTTTTGGGCACGGATACGCCGTATCTTCCTTGATGGATACGGCGTATAGGTTGTTAGAACAATGCTCTTCATGATTTCTTTGTTTAAGCTCCAAAATGCGTGCCTTTCGATTAACTTTCACTCTTTGGTTGATAATTACCGCAAATCATAAATATGATTAGTTAAGTACCAATTCATGCATAAATAATGTAAAACGACCAATTTAACTAGGATAAATGATGCTATAAAATAGATGTTATTTGATGTCATCAAGTAATGTACTCTGAGCGGCCTTGTAATAGTCTTCATATCTGTACATGTGTGTTGCATTAACAGAATTTTACGTAGATGGAGAAGTTTGTGTAATTAGTTTCATGGACTTATGAAAGAAACTTACAATCGCATCACAAGTGTGACAAAGCAATAGAATTAGAAGAAGCAAATTAAGGATCATGCATGATTAAGTAAACACTTTTATTTACCTATTAAGTTTCCATAGTAATTTAGATTTAATTTTAGTTTAAATAGTTTTAAAACCAAAACCACCTTCAAAATTGAGATTTATTTGCTTTTTTAAAAATATAAAAAGACAAAAATAAACTTCTTTCAACCCTTATAAACCATTTAGTTACGTTTAGTTTGAGCCTTCCCACTATTACCTAAAGAAAGATAACAAACACCGAGTCTTGCCTCATACTACAACTAACAACGGTTTGTGTACAATGCTGATGGTCGTATTGTGGTTTGTATATTTATGTTTCAAAAGTTTTAAATTTATATTTTGAAAATTATATTTTGCCTAACCAAAACAACACTTTAACGGGCAGTGTACCCGATCGGTGGTAGTTTCGTGGTAAGTAGGGTGTCAATCACTAAGAGCGAGAAACAATCTTTCAATTTATTAATATTTTGGTTATCTAAACTAAGTTAATTCTATATTATGTTAAACCTATGCTAAACCTATGTTAATCTTAAATCTAACAGATAAGGGGGGGGGGGTTTCAGCCTGAGAGACTGACACGGGTTTTGTGGTGACTAAAATCAACTTAAGACACTAAAACTCACGCAAGAAAATTAACAGAAGATAAAAGAGTAGTCTAGCCAAATATAAGAAAAATGTATTAACCATTATTAATCCAATCAGAACGTTGGTTTGTTTATTTAGTGCAATGATTACTTATCTCGAGGCGACATAGCATTCTTAAGATTAAGGCGATACTTCTTCCTTAAACCTAGACACATAGAATTTTGTCACAATTAAACACATCCGTATAAAGCTTCCTTATTTGCTGATTATAATTTATCTTTGGGATTAAAGCAATGGTGATTTTGTTAAACCTTATCTCATAGAGACTTTACCCACTTACTGCTTAAAGACAATTCATACACTAGTAATCCACTAACCAAGTCTTTACCAATTAATCGAGAATGTACTCGTTGATCCCAAGGTCACCTGTTGGTCCAACTAAGCTCACAATCTAAGGGTAAAGATAGGTCACTATTTGTGATCCTATTGGTCTAGATGTATACATCATTATATGGAGAGCTATCCCGGCATCTAGATTACTTGGTCCATATCACTAGATCCAGTTGAATGATAAGGCGCATACAAAAGCACGTAAACAAGCATAAACTGATAAACATAAACAAGCAATCATCGATAAATTAAGCAATCGAGATAAACAAACCAAACATTCAGATCTTCATAATAATGGCTAATATCCGAAGGTATTAGCCTTTAAACATCATAATCAATACAAGAGTAATAATTTAGCTAAGGTAAACTAACCGAGTTAATGAATGATACCAAAAACTGAATGATTATAAAAGTAAAGGAGATTACAAGTTGTTTCCAATGGCGTTAATTACATTGCAAGACCTCTTCTGCTCTTCTTCTCCTCTAAAAATTAACTTTTGTGGTTTAGGTATCGAAAATATAATTTAACACACTTAAAACTCATTTTTGAGTTTTCTATTTATAAGGTCTGGAAAAAGGTAGATACGGCATATCGAAAGGCTTCGATATGGTGTATTGGGGATTTCTTGGAGTAGGGACCACGTTTGATCTCTTCCAGAATCTTCACATTCTATAACTTGTATACGGCGTATTGATCTTGTTTCCTTCGTGGTCTTTAGTGAAGTGCAGGCACATATACGCCGTATCTTCCTTGATGGATATAGCGAATTGGTTGACAGAACAGTAATCTTCAAATATGTTCGTTTAAGCTCCGAATGCGTGCCTTTTAGTTAACTTTCACCAAGTACTCCATAATTACTACAATTCTCAAATACAAACGATTAAGTAACAATTCTTTGCAATAATTATACAAAATGGGTTAATTACATGGGATAAATGATGCTATAAAAGTGACATTATTTGATGTCATCAAATATCCCCCCACTTGAATTCTACTTGTCCTCAAGTAGCCTTTAAAAGTTTATGAAAATGTATCTCTAAGGATTTTTCAGTTTAATCATTCATTTGATCAATTACAAGTACACAACCAAACACCTCACGAAATAGGAAGATAAAAACACTCAAATCACTCAACTAATCTATGTGGTAACATGTAACTAATTCGCTCAACTGCTCGGTCATGATGAGTATTCTATCATAAGCTTGGCAAGGATACACATCTCCACCACTAAAGCTAAGGTGTAACAAGTTTATAAAGATAAATATGGGTTTTTATACAGAAAGGCGTACGGTTGATCATTCTACAATCTTTCACCAGAAGTACCACTCCAACAAGGCAGCTGAAGCATACATACACACCCGGAATGCCGGGATAGAGCATACATACATGGCTGTAACGATGGAATAGACTTGTATGTTCGATCACATCCTCATTCGAGTTTGACCAAGGGTTAGGATGAAGAATGAAATAGGGTAGGTATCTCCTAACTTTCACTAATAGTAATAAAACCAATAAGGCATCTGAGACATGCATACATGACCGTAACAACGAAATAGACATGCATGCTCGATCACATCCTCATTTGCGTAAAACCCATGGTTAATGATTAGGAAAGGGAATTAAATTGGTTTGTGTAAATAAAAATTAAACAAAGCAAAAAGACTAGGTCTAGAAACAATTTTGCTAGAAACTTTTTTTTCACGATCTAATACCATTGCTTACAGACATAACAATTTACAAACGTCCTGATCATAGATAAAAAAACAACAACTAAAGATTGTCATCCCATAACGGTCAACTTCCCAATCATCCCATACTTTTTCAAGACAAGTGGCAATATCAACCACTTTATATAAAACATTACATCGTTGACTTATAGACGTATCAATGAATAATCGATCCTTCATATAATTCCTTCTGTCTAAGCTTTTGCAAAACGATTATCTCAAACTTTCTCCTTCTGATTTTGTTGTGATTTTTCTAATTTATTCTATTTTTTTGCTAACTACGAATCTTGGTGTAATTTCACTATCTTCACGATCATAATAACTTTGAATAATTCCTTTGGTAATTCTTCATTCTTCGAACGTACCAATAATTGTGTTGGTAGTAAAAATACATGAGTTATGACTACTTTATACATTCTCATTTGCAATGTGCAAATTTCTTCCCAACCGTACTGATGCAGGTCGTCGAAGGACTTCTACACTAAGATTTATACAACTCCCTAGGCAGAGCAGCCTAATCTATGGTAGTAGTATTAAAGGGCAAGACTCAAGGGGTTATTATCGTTCACTCGAGGAATAGGTTGGGAAGGCTTGAACACGGTCTAACAGAATTCTAAAGGGTTGAGAGAAGATTCTTTTTGTGTTTTTAGTTTTATGGAAAAGCGATAAATCATATAAGTGGAGAGATTGATTTGTGGTTTTAGCAATTAAACTAAAGTGATCATTAAACTAATGGTGATAACAGTAAGATAAAAGACTATGTTTATTTAATCATGTATTACTCCTTAGATTGCTTCTCCTAGTGTTTTTGCCTTGTCACACTTGTGATGATCTGTGTAATTATTTCCTAAGTCATAAAGGAATTACACAAACCCGCCGTCTACTTAGCATTCAATTAGAACAACGCACAAGCAAGGTAGTATGAAGACTATTACAAGGCCCCTAAGGGTACACTAAGTGCATGTGATATATATTAATAGTGGATCAACCATATTATAGCTAATGTAGTATAAAGACTGTTACCCGAGGAATCCATTCTACACCATCAGTTTCCTAGAACCAACAACATCGATACAGACAAAAGTTTTTTTCAAGACCTAACATGCACATCTATCACAAGAAGCAACACCACTAAGATCTATATTCTAGGTTTCATACAATCATAAATAAACACATAGGAGGCTTAGCTTAGCATGTTAATAAGCAAGAGCATAGATCAATCAAACAACACATAGACATATTGAATTATTAAAGATAGATAATCTTACTTGATTAAAACATGGATCAAGGTCAGTTACAATAGGGTTTTGAGGCCCTAAAGTCGGCCTAAAAGCTAGCAAAATACTTAGGGTTCGGCTCCCAAAAAGTTATACAAAGTTACACGCTTAAAACCCTAAATTCGGCTTAATATATATAGTGAAATCGCTGCGATGGCGTCTAGTTATGGTCGTGACGCTGTCACAAGATAGAATCTTCTAGGTCTGATTTGAGTCGGCTACGTCCTGACGCCGTCATCAATTTCCTGACGCCGTCACTAGAAGGATTGCGACGACGTCGCTTTATGCCTGTGACGCCGTCTCCATGCACTGTTTGCACAATTTTTTAAGAGATTTGGTGTAGGTCCGTAGTCTTGTCCGTTTCTTCTCCAAATGAGCCAAAGTCAAGTGTATTTCCTCCAAATGCCATCCAAGTTCTAAAAACCTAAAAACAAACGATTAAGCACATAATCTGGGCATATTTGCATGATTTAAGGGGTTCAATGACCCCGAAATAATGTATAAAATGACACATCATCAAATACCCCTACACTTGGGATTTGCTTATCATCAAGCAAATATGCTTTTCTACCTAGACAATAGCAATATGAGGGCCATTTAACCTACTCTTCAATGTATTTTATAACACAACCTTCTAGACCTCATAATTAAAAGCACGGAAAGTATATACTAGCACCTCGCATAAGTGTTTAGGATTCTCTCTTTCACTCGGGTGTATAATAAATTATAACATAATGGCGAAACGGAAAATCAACACTCATTACCTGTTATAGCATATAAAATACCATAGACTTGGTAAATGATCAAACCTCCGCCGCTAGGCGCAAGCATTATTCATTACTATCTAAGAGGTCTTTTAAAGGGTTGTGGGGTGTAGGTGTAACATAACATATATGGAAACGGAAACGGATGGGATACATTTAGGTGGCTTTGGGTGAATTTGGAGTGGAAGGGTTAGCTAATTATTTATACGAATACACGCTGGTTTGGTTGCTAAGCCAAGACTCAGACGAAGATATACAAACTCTACACAACTCTACATCAATCTCTTTCTTTTTCTTTTCTTGACTCTATGATAAACATAAACATTTGGCAGCCCGTACATTTTTTTACTTTTTCTTTTTATATACATTTTTTTATCGTACACTTTTGCCCTACCATTGCTTAAACATATATTATATCATGGGGGTTTATAGATACAACCCCTCACTTAATCTTTACGATACGAACGAGATGAGTTACAACCTAACTAATGAACCCGATTTAGTGAGGATCAAAATAACATGGAATCATCCAACAAACATATGGGGGTATTGACTTAACTTTTCTTCCCTATTCTTTCGCGAAATAAATACTACCATGAATCCCAATCGTCCCAAAACAGTATTTACAAGGATAAGGACTTAGCAACCGTGTACTCAATAATTAACTTGGGTTAAAACAATAATGTACTAAAGGTGAGTACATACAAGGTAGGCTAAGGCGATTTGGGTGTAACGATTGGTTTAAGGGTTAACAATGCTCTTCATTAATAGTCCGGCTTAACTAGAAAATTACAAGAACCATGAAAAAGAAGGCTCAGAGTTGTACTAGGGTACCTGCACTAAAAATGAGTGCATGGCAAGGGTGTGGGATAGTTATATGATCGATGTGACCATCATAACAATTACAGGTTTAAAACATAGGTTAATCCTAGTGCCTCTTATCTAGCAAATCCTAATACTCACTATGCGGTCTCGGGATGCATCACAAAAACAAGTTCTAGAATTTAATATACTATCGGTACACTCATATAATTTAATACCGATCTCAATGCTCCAGAAAAGGCAACAAAGACCACACGTACACATCCGTAACGACAGAATAGACACATATGACTGCTCACTCCTTAACTCGAGAAAGCTAAAGGTATAAACTATCTTGGGTATCGATAATGGATACCTGAATTCCTAAAGATCTAAAGGCGAACCTCACATTTTTGGGGTGGAATTCTGAGGGTTTTTATGCTAGTCATATAATTTCCTATCCATGAGACGCTATTAATACTCGATTTTCATCGGTATGTGTCATAAAAAAATTAAATTTGGGTCAAAATTACCTTTTTATGTTATGTTTCGATATATTACCCATCATTTTAAGGACAAAGCAAATGGCAAATGAAAGGATAGTTTCTAAGGCTTATTTCCCCCTACACTTAAGTTGAACACTGTCCCCAATGTTCTATAGAAGTACCTGTAAAAATGAATAAAAGGAAAATAAAACAAGGAAAAGAAACTAGTACTCCCATGGTTTGCTCAATAATGGAGAAGAAACATGCGATAACTGGTTAAATCGTCCTCCAAGAATCGTCTAGTGAAACTTCCTAAGAACTTCCAAGCTTCTTCTCATCAAATATAACATGTAATCAAAGACAAAGACAACTACACTAAGCGTAAAATCCATGGGATAGATATATATACAATAAGAGTTTAGGGTTTCTACTCTATTAAAACAGTAAAGATAGGATGAGAGAATTGTTAAACTCAGGGTTTTTCATGTTTATAAAGCCCTTCTAAACTTTCTTAAGTGTTGTTCAAGTTATATTTTTCAAAAAATACTTTAAAATTTTCGAGTTTACCTATAATTGGGTTAGGGCACGACGTCGTCAGAATATCCTGACCCCAGATCACAAGTGTCGCGTGATGGCGTCGCGTTAAATATCGTGACCGCCAGTCCTCCACCTATAGTGAAAACTCATTTTTTTTCGTTGTGATGAAACATTTCCTGCACTCATTCTTATAATTATTTTCCTGTACACAAATGCTGCCATAACAACCTGAGAATTAATAATTCAATCATATGACTCAAAACTGACGCGATTAATCTAAACAATTCATTTTAAATGTATGAATTTGGTTCTACCAACCGATATTTCCTACACTTTATTTCCGTTGCAAAAAACCTTTTGATAGCAAATAAGCAAGATTACAAACAAACAAAGCAATGATTACAAAATAATTTAAACATAATAAAACAAACGATAAAGAATTAAAACACAAGATACTCTTAATATGCAGGAAAAGTAAATATTTGGTTGCCTCCCAAAAAACGCTTTTCTTTATTTACGAGTCTTGTAGCTAGACTCAAAGTCACACGTCCTTACGTGATTCTCCTTTATGCCTCTTGGCATCTCTTTCACTACTACAAAAAGTCTCATAGAGACCGGTTAGAATGGCTCATGGAGAGTGGTTTTGGAACAACTCTAGGGGGGTATTTCTATAACGAAAACATATAGAAACCGGTTCCACAACCGGTATCTAATATGAGCATCGAAACCCGTTTTCGCTATAGAACCAGGTGTCCGCAATCGATGTCTTACATTTCTACTAACTATTATAGGGTAAAAAGACCAGTTTCTATATAAGAACCAGTCTTGACGAAAATTTATTTTTTAAAAAAATATTTTAGTTTTTACAAAAAATATAAATTCTTCATAATTCCAGAATATACAACTATATTAAAGCGCATAAGTCTTGATACATGCCAATATAACCAACTACAACATATCAAATCGTCTCAACTCGACTCAAACTTGTTTAACTAATGTAAGAGCTCCCTTTTAAGGATCCAACAATAACCAACAAGAACAAACAAACTTGCAGCTTTAACCTTTTATTGATACCGAAATTTCATGCTATTCCAAGCAAGTTTCAAGCACAAATATGCATAAAGAAACCCAACTACAGGGGACATTAATTGAGAATTAAGATATTACTTATGAACAACATGATGCAGCACGAGCTCCTTCTGCGGGTCTATCAACAAGAACCATACCGACTGGATTTTGGGTAGGCTGAGCTCTAGGCAGTCTCTTGGTTGTTTCAGACAGAAAAATGGTCTCAGGTACTATAATTACAAGAACACAAGAATTTGAAAAAAGCTAAATTCTAGAAATATATTAAATTAGCTACAACAGTATTTAGGATTTGTAAAAAACTACCCATCAGACTATAAAGAAGACTCCACACCTGATTTCATGTGTGCTTAACTTTCATTGCCTTTGCCTTGAAAGGGTGTTTCACATGAGCCGCAATAGATATAGGTCACTACCTTGTAATAGATATTTGTAAGTATCTTATACGCCTGTGGAAAGTTGAGAAAATCGAGTAAACTAAGGACCTTTACCTATTCTTAAGTTCGCTAGCATTAGCAGTACAAATTGTTCAATGTCAGCTCTACATAAAGTGTAATGGCTAATGCGATCTGTGCAACATGTAAATATATTATTGTTAGCCAAAAAGCTAATATATATGCTGCAAGTTCTTTTAAATGAATAAAGTTGTACATAAAAACTGTTACATACATTGCCTCAACCTTTTTTTCAGTAAATATGATGCAAAGGGAGTGTGTCAGCTATCACATGGAAACAGAGCCGTAATACGATATCTCCCTGTTTAATACTCAGGTTAGGATCAACGATGAATATAAGATCAATAAAAAGAAGAAACATGCGACTAAACGGAAATATACTTGTTTAAACTTTGATCTTGTCTTCCTTTTGTTTGGGCACCTTGTTTACTTTTCTGCGTGCCTGGGGCCTATACAGATATTTACAACCACACGAGGTGAAATCATAATCTTATTGTAGTAAGAAGACAAATTTGTTACTGACATAGTTGCCCATTCGCGATAAATGAAGATCGTCTAGAACACTCTCCTACTCAGAGGAAGTGTTCATTAAAACAAACAAGTTTAGCAACAAAACAATAATCAGACCAAAAATAATAAGAAGTTCAACGGGGATGTACTATACACATGTACATAAATATACAACGGACATACCAACACAACCCAGTCCACCCTTATATAGTTTGCAATATGACAGGCCATACAAGACGAAGCTATTAAAATGAATCTGGGAGATTGACACGAAAGCCCATATAACAAATTTGTTGAATATAAATTCACAATACCTTTGACAAGTTAACTTGACAACTAATACCCACAATACCAACTGTAGGACTCAACAAGTGACCGATGTTATTTTCTTAAGGAAAATATGAAAATATGTTTTAGTTGCATGTCATTGTCAAAGGATATTCATGTGTCTAGAAATTATCATGTGTGCAGGCTTAGGTAACATTTAAAAATACTAAAATATTGTTCCATTAACATTTTGGAAGGAATACACTTCTTGAAGTTAGAGTTGGAATTGGCTTGAGCAGAGAAAGATTTAATCACCTTGACAGCAGAAGACCAGGTGTATTGTTTCCCAATAGATTTATATAAAGCATCCAAACTTATTCGATTTTCTTGAGGAATAATATTGGCCAGTCTCTGAATCCAGTCCAACACACTTCTGTAGTCCTTCATAGTAACTAAATAGAACAAAAGGTTCAGTTAACTTTGTAATTTTTACAACGAAAATTTTACGAGCATGGAGACTAGTCTGTTCATCAAACAAGGTGTGTTATTAAAACTGCTCATGCTGTGTTTGGAAACAAGCGGTTAGGAGAGCAACCCCATATTGCGTATTATGAAAACACGCATGCAAATGGTAGGATAGCCAGCGTGGATAAGCAATCACAAACACCCACGAAACTGCTTATATGAAACGCTTTATAAGCAATCCAAAGGCCTTTGTTATTCTTTACTATTACAATTGTAGCATATGGTACAAAAAAGACATATTAATTATCTTTTCCTACAATTAAGCTCTTGATTAGTAACTTAGAAGGAAGATTAACTTTGTTGTCCATATGTGATATGTAGTGCAAATGGTATTGTCTTTGGAATATATGAAAGTTTTCTAGAATTATAGTTGCAATGTTAGTTGGTATTTGTGGTTCTAGAGTGTAGCCTCATGTTTTAAGTTGCTTTAAGAGTCAATATAAAGGCTGCTAAGCTTTATAGGTCGTTAAGCCTTAGAGACTTTTATGTGCTGGTAAACTGTATTAGTGAGTCAGGATTGGATCAAAATTGAGGTTTCCAGTCGACTGACTGTCATCTGATTATGTTGGTGATAATGTAAACTTAAGTGTCCTGTTTGGATAAACAACATATTATCATAAAACGTAGAAACTAAAATAGTCATAGCTGTTCATTTCATAGCTGAGTAAATAGGATAGAGTGAGTTGTCTTAGCCATTATAAAGAAGAGAAGGAATTGTCAACCATGATACTTGTGATTGTGTATTCCCAATTCACAGTGTGCAATAATTGTAACAAGTATCTTCTCTTTAAAGTTGCGTGATGTTGAGGGTACTGGAGATGGTACTTAAGAGTTTGAAAATTGCTGTTTTGAAGCATTCTCTTTTAGTTTATATCCTTTCCATGTTCTATTTACTCTATGGGTGGACATGGTGCACTTACTATCTACTTGAAGAACCTCAATAAGTATAAGGTATTCTCGTTTTTTCCTATGATTTTTCGTAAAATGATTACAGTATATATCATGTTGGCAATATATTCAGGACCCAAACCACTAGTTCAAAGAGTTTAGTTAGTACCTGATAAACCAGTTTGACCCTTTTCCCTTTTAGCTTATTTTAAAACATTACTTACTTTATTATCTATTAGGAAAAATAAAACCCCCAATCAATAAATTTTCCAAAAATGGGTCAGAACTGCCACCTCTAAAAGATATTGGCAACTCAGCTTAGCATGATTATAGTCAGTGTTAAAGCTTAAATGTGTTGTCAACTCCTTAGAGGCCTCACCTACAGGTTGCAAGTGCTATAGCTTGACTAATACTAAAGAAGGATAATACTTTGTGAGTATTAAATTTCATATGCAATTTACCTTTTGCAGTATCCATAAAGAAAATAAATGGATCCACTTCATCCATAGGTGAATGCAGATCCTCGTCATTACTGAAGTCATCATCAGAGTCATCTTCGTCATCATCATCAGTCAAAAAGGAATTTGCCTGAAATGGAAATTAAAACACCAACAGATTCATAAATTTCATTTTAGTACACTATAAATTGATTACAAATATTGTCAGTTTGTTCTCTGTTAAGTAGTACATAAATATGTACATGTGCAGCCAATCTCTTAATCTTTTAGAAACTTGTCTATTGCATGAGCAATTATCTAGACAGTATCGTAAGCATATAAACTATATAGGTTGAGTCCTATAGATTCGTTACTCAAATTCTTCAATCGTCTTGTGAAAGCTTTTTTCCTGTATGTAGGCGAAGTGTTAAAACGCCATGTAAAGTTCCAGTATTCTTATGAGGAATACCAATAGAATCAAGAACAGCTGATAGCCAAGCAGTTGCAATCCATACGTATCCTCTTTTTATCATGCCAAGACTCTTGGCAATCTCAAAGATTATGAGGCCAGTATTGAAATATGTGTGTACAAGAATGACACGTGATTCCATTGACATGACCTTCGTCAATCTATCTTTAATAATCTCTCGAGTTAATTTACGGTCAACTGGAAGTGGTGCTTTACCAGATAGCCTGCAACGCTTCTTTGTTAGTTCGTTACCAAGCACATTAATACCATTATGAAACTGATTACTATCAGTGAAGATAGTTGTTACTTCTATGTACTGACACATACAAGCAATGCATCCATTATCCTAAAAATTCTTTGCAATTGATGCTTCAAGTGCCCGGACATAACTTCGAGTAAGTGAATCTCTCCCACCAAGGCCAGCTCCAAGAGTTTCTATTATATTTTGAATATCAACTTTGACTCCATCAACTCCACATGAAGCAAAGATTCGCGTGAAGCTCGTTGTAGAAATTTAAAACCTTTCTAGGGTGCACCAGACCTAGACCAGTAACAAAAGTAATTGGCTTAATTAATGTGCTAACATGAAAATATAAGCTAAACAAATTTTTAACTTGCACTAACTCAGAAAGTGTTCAAAAATACTTCTCATTATTAAAAAGATAACAGTTTTGATGTTTGGATAATCAAATTGATTGCTTATCGCTTAATACGCTAGCTACATGTATTTTCATTTTTGAGATAAAAGTGACTTTTTGTACCATGAAGTATATTCTAAGATAAATGTGATTAACAATTTCAAACACTGTCACTGAATTTTTTATATATAAGTCGCTTGTCCTTCGGCTTATAAACAAAAGTTATCTTTTTTTAGAAAGGCAACATTTTATAAACAACTAAAGAGAAAAAAGATACAATACAAGGCGCCGCACATCAATTAAACAAGATATATACACACACTAAAAAGAGGATGAGACCCAACAAAACAAAAGCATAAAACTATACACACACTAAACTCATAAGCCTTTAACTAACCCATGAGACTTGCACCATCACAATAATACAAAAACAAAACTTGCAGATTAAAAAGTCTATATGATGAAGCCAAATATACATATTTCACATACCCACCTAAGTCATATACATTCCTATCCATGAGACACTATTAATACTCGGTTTTCGTCGGTATGTGTCATAAATTTTTTTAAATTTGGGTCAAAATTACCTTTTTATGGTATGTTTCGATATATTACCCATTATTTTAAGGTCAAAGTAAATGGCAAATGAAGGAATAGTTTCTAAGGCTTATTTCCCCCTACACTTAAGTTGAACATTGTCTCCAATGTTCTATAGAAGTACCCGTAAAAACAAATAAAGGGAAAAGAAAACAAGGAAAAGAAACTAGTACTCTCCTTGTTTGCTCAATAATAGAGAAGAAACATGCGATAAATGGTTAAATCTTCCTCCAAGAATCATAGAATGAAACTTCCTAAGAACTTTCAAGCTTCTTCTCATCAAATATAACCTGTAATCAAAGACAACGACAACCATACCAAGCATAAAATGTGCGATATAATAATATAAAGTGTGAAATTAGGGTTGACTCAATAAAGCAGTAAAGATAAGATGAGAGAATTGTTAAACTTATGGTTTTGCAGGTTTATAAAAAAATTACAACTTTCTTAAGTGTTGTACAAGTTTTATTTTCAAAAATACTTAAAATTTTTAAGTTTTCCTATAACTGGGCGACTGACGCCGTCAGGAATATCCTGACCCCGTCACAAGTGTCGCGGTGACGGCGTCACGTGTAAATTGTGACGCCGTCTCCACACTTTGTGAAAACTCATTTTTTGTTTTTGATGAAAAATATCATGCACTCATTCTTATAAGTTGTTTTCTTGTATAAAATGCTGCTTAACAACCTGAGAATTAATAATTCAATCATATGACTCGAAACTAACGCGGATTAATCTAAACAATTCATTTTAAATGTTTAAATTTGTTTCAAAACACCTTTGATTGCAAATAAGAAGAAGTTACAAACAAACAAAGCATGATTACAACGTAATTCAAACATAATAAAACAAACAATAAAGAATCAAAACACACAAGACACTCCTAATATGCTGGAAAAGTAAATATTAGGTTGCCTCCCAAAAGGCGTTTTTCTTTATTTACGAGTCTTATGGCTAGACTTGAAGTCACACGTCCTTACGTGACTTCTCCTTTGTGTCTCTTGGCCTCTCTTTCCAATTTCATTAGGTATAGAATTTCCTTGCTTATACTTTCGTCTTCTTTGTACTCGGGTCCTAAAGTTAGACTATTTGAGTAATAGGTTTTCCTACGGTCATAGTTTTTCTCAAGGACAAAGGGTGGTATGGAATCAGTATTTACACCCTTAGAGTCCATATGGTTAAACGCTTCCATCTTATGAGGAATCTTAAATGTGATTTTCTCGTTATCTTTTTTGAAAGTAACCGTTCCCTCTTCCAGATCATAAACAAGACCAGTTTTTCTTGTAAATTGTTTTCCAAAGACTACTTCTCCTAGGTGGTGATCTATGACGCTAGTGGTATCCTCTAAAATCATTAAATTACATTTGTATGTGAACTTTCCTATGAAAACTTTTAATCCCCTGACTTTTCCTAAAAAGTTGTTGCTCTTACTAGGGTTGGAGGGTTTCTGTCTCGGCTCTAGCCTTTTATTCATGATCTCTCTGTAATGTTGTTTAGACATAACATTAATTGGTGATTCTAGATCGATGTAAGTTTGCCTTTTAAGGAAGTGACCGATCATGCAAGAGATCTTAATATTTTTTAAGTTACCGGTTCTTATCTTTGTCCTTACCTAAGATGGTTTAGGGTATTTTAAGAGGCACTCATGTTATTCTAATTTCTTAAAGGTGGGGAAGGTATCAAAGTATTTTATTTCATCCGACCCGTCTAATGAGTCAACGATCCTACTATCCTTAAGCCATGACTCAATTTCTTTCTTTTTCTTAGGATCAAGAAACTCCCTATTAGAGGTAGAACAAGATGGATTCGCATTCTCCATAATGAAGAGTGGAATAGTTAATGGAAATTATGAACAATCACACAAAGGAAAGATAGACTACAAGAAAGCTGATATGCGAAATTAAATTCTCACTTGAAAGGATTCAATCAAGTAGAACTAAGTTAAACTATGATCAAAACCTAACTATTCCCCATGCAACGGCGCCAAAAACTTGATGCGGTTATCGTAAGGGACTTCTACAAGAAGTTTTACAACTCCTTAGGCAGAGTACCTAACCGTTGTAGTAGTAGTATAGACTCGGGGGTTGTTATCGTTCTCTAGGGGAATAGGTTGGGAAGACTTGATCACGGTCTAACAGAATTCTAGGGGTTGAGAGAAGATTATTTTTGTATTTTTATATTTATGAGAAAGCAGTAAAATCATATGTTTAAGAGGCTTGGTTGGTTTTAGCTATTAAACTAAATAATAAACTACGACTAATTGTGATAACAATATAATAAAAAGATTGTATTAATTTAATCATGCATTACTCTCTAGATTGCTTCTCCTAGTGTTGTTGCTTTGTTACACTTATGATGATGTATGTAATTATTTCCTAAGTCTTGAATAGATTACACGAACCCGCCGTCTATTTAATATTCTGTTGAGGCAAAACATAAAGTAAGGTAGTATGAAGACTATTACCTGGCCCCCAAAAGTATATTAAATGCATTAGAAATATATAAAAAGTGGATCAACCATATTTAGGGTAAGGTAGTATGAAGACTGTTCCCGATGGTATCCTTTCTACATAATCATGTTTCCCTAGACATATCAACAGCGATACAGACAAAACTAGTTTTCTAAAGCCTAACATGCATATTCATCACAAGAAGCAACACCACTAAGATCTATATTCTAGGTTTCATACAATCATAAATAAATACAATAAGGAGTTTAACCGAGCATGTAAAAGGTAAAGCAAGAACAATAATGAATCAAACAACAAGACATATTAAATGATTAAGATACTCTTACTTGATTAAAACATATATTGAAGGAGGTACTGATTTGGCAACAATAATAGTATATATATAACAAAATATATATTCTAAAATAATACCAAATAGTTATAACATAGAGAGTTTCCCGTTTAATATAAAATTGCTTGAGGACAAACAATAGTATATTTCCCGAGTGTCATATCCCGACAAGAAATGAATTTAAATTTCACAAAGTATTTTGTTTGATGCTTGAATATTCAATATTTTTGTTTTTGATTACTAATTCTAGAAACGCAAAATAAAATAAGTAAGAGCACGTAATCAAATAAGACGACTAACGATTAAACCTAAAACGTCAATGAGAAAGTAAAAACGCGTCTAATTAACCAACTATGACAAATTTAAGCCCTAAAAATGCAAATTTAAACTTTTTAAATCCTAAATGACTAAAAATAATTTTCAGAAAAAGAATTATATTTTTTGGGTTTTTATTTTATTTATTATTAATTAAAAAAGATTTTAATCTAATAAATTAACTAAAAATACTAAACTAATTTGGAAAAATCTGAAAATTTTAGGAAAAGTACTTTGGATAGTTTAGAACTTAAGAAAAATAAAAGGAAACAAACGGCTTATTGAAATAAGTTGTTATTAAGCTAAAAAGGGCTGAAAGGCTATTAAGTAAAAATGAGTATAAAGAATTAATAAGGTGGATGTATAAATGAAAAAGTCCCAAGGGCAGTTGGTATGGAGGGTGTGTGTTGAGGCGTTGGTATGTAAGGGAGAGGTTAAAACATTTTTATTTTTGATTTTTCTTTTTGAAACTTTTAAAGAACAGCAAAATAAGCAAATTTTGTAAAAGGGATTTTTTTCTTCTGAAAACAACTAATAAGCCAGGAAAGAGCTTAATTAAGTGACAGAATGCTTAAAAGAGCTTAAAAGCTTGAATACCTTAATTGTTTTTACATTTAAGCTTCTATAAGCTCAAATTAAATCAAAACAAGCTACAAGGTTCTTTAATCCAAACTTAATAAGCAACTCTAAATCCAGAATGAGCAATCCCACTAAGCCATAAGCTCAGAAGTCCAAATTAGCTTTTTCTAAAAACTGCAGTCCAAACAGCCTAAGGAGGCACTTTTAAGCTACTTTTTAAGCTACTAAACTAATAAGCTAGACCTTAAAACCTAAAAACAGATTAAATTTGACCTCTAATTAACACATAAAATCTAAAATTAAGAAATTTTGTTTTAGAAATAAGCTAGAAAAAGGGCTTGGAAAAGTGGCAGGTTAACTAAACTATCTCTTTTTTTGGATTTTTTAAGTTTTTATGAAAGACAAAAAGGCTTTTTCAGCCCTAAATTTGAGCAAGTAAAAGCTAATGCAAAGACACAAAAGGTGAAAACAGATTAAGCTAAATGACCAAAGAGCTTATATAATCAAAAGCAGACCATGAAACAAACTTAAACTAATCTAATTAAGCTAATGAAAACAGGTTTTTTGAACAATGGAAATTAGACTATAAACTTAGACAGTTTTATACTAAAAACCACAGAACAAATGCACACTCACTCTAACTAAATTCTACTGCATTAAGGACCATTATCAAGCATGAAAACAACACCAAATGGCACCAAATCAAGTTCAGATCAAACAAGATAGATTGCAAGGCTAAATTACACAGATTCAAATCATGATTACTTTGAACTATAAATTTGATATTTAAGCTATGACAACTATTAGAAACTGATTTAAAGACCAAGATTAAGCTTGCTAAAACAAATTAAAGGTCCAAATAGGATTAGGCCGTACTAACAAGAGTTAGTACTACTTAAACCAAACACCCCTTTAAATTCTGTTTCATCATTTTTGTACTACCAAAGTATGAAATAAACATATATATAATAAGACAAGTAAAGATCAAATAAGAAATAAACAACAGATATTAAGCATAAATAATCAAAACAATAAGCAAACAATATTAAGCTAAATAAGAGTGATTATTGAAGTGTACCTTGATCCCAGCCAAACAGGGATCAAATAACCTTATTCAAGCTTAGATCTACAAGCTCCAGCTTGTTAGAAACAAGCTGGTGAATTTTATAAGCCCTTTTATAATTGGCTTATCATCCATTAAGCTAAGGTATATTTACGGGAGGAATAAAGTGATTAACAAACTCAGTTAAGTTTTTGAGGGCTTAACTAAGTAATAACAAGCTAATGTAGTTTTTAAGAACTTATAAGAGCTTATTAAGAGCTTATGATAAAATTAAACAACATTGGATTTAGAAATAACTTGAATTAGAACACGAACTTAAATGAAAGCTGGATTTTATTGAAAATTAAAGGTTTACAATGCTTTTAAAAGTAAATTACAAGAAATTGAACCTATAAGCTACTAAAATGCTATTAAAAACTACAAGCTTAAGCTAAAATCTACACACCCTCATTTGTGTGTGGAGGCCTCTTTATATAGGGGAGAGGAGAAGGATCTAGAGCCTTTAGATGCTTCCCAATCTTCAATCACAGCCATCCAATCATAACCGCCTCTTAATCATCAAAATTTAAGCCGTTGGATTATGAACACGCATGATTGACCAATGATATTGTGTGGGATTGCCAGCATGGCTCCCCAAAGTGTCAGACATGTCAGACATACCCCTTCTAGAAGCTATTGCAAGCGTGTGTGTGGGTGAAATAGATCAACCCTGTGTTGAGTGAAAGTGGAGGGAAAAGGGGTGGGAGATAAACAGTAATTCATTTTATAACTACGTTTTGACTCATGTATTTATAAGAGTTGACTTGGACTTATTATGATTTTGGGCTCGGTTCTATTCAATTTGGGCCAAGGGTTGTAATAAAAGGGTTTTGGACTAGGTAAGTAAAATGGGCTTTTAAGGTTTATCATTTAAGGTTTGTAGACTGACCCGGCCCATTAAGTGGGCTCGGGTTGGTCCATAGAAGATGGGTACACCTTCGGCTTTGGTCTTTTTGTGCTCATTCCATTCCCGTGCTCGGCTTTATCCGTTTTTGCCTTGTTTATGTCCTTTTTACTGAATATCCGTACCAGCAAGACATGAACCACAAAATACAAATATACAGTGTATTTTAATGTATTTTTGGTCTTTTAAGCTTATTTTAATAAGGTAAAATGATATGTGATTAAACACATATCATGGTGTTACGCCGTAAAGTTGTCCTTGATCTTCGTACTTGCTTAATATATGTTACGGTATAACCTTACGCCGTAACATTCTTTAGATAATTACACTTTGAGCCCTTTTTCCCTTATTTTTTGTCATTTTCCTGTATTTCACCTGAAAACTACAAAATGATAGAAAATATCTCATTTTCGAGTATTAGTGAAACATTTGCAGGTAATATAGGGGGTATTTTTCTACTAAAAAGTATCAAATATTTGATGTTATCAAGAGCCTTCGTGTATCTACCAGATCACGTAATTGGCCTGTTCTGGCCTAACACATCTTAACCATGGTCTAAGGAATGACTTCTGGTATAAGGTTCCCTCTAGAAGTACATACTGCTTTGCTCTTTCTCTTAACCACAGAAATTTTCCTCTTTCCTCTGGGAGTGTTCCATTCTCTAGGTACTTCTTTATCGGTGTTATCTATGTGTTGCCCATTTCCTCTACTATTGCCATTATTTCTATCTCCTCAATCAACTTACACGACAATACTTCCACAAGAACCTTTTTTGTTAGATGTGCGAAACTTACGGAGGCCATCTTGCACAAGGCATTCGCTTGCTTGTTTTGGCTTCTTGGCACTTGTGTTATCGAAAATGATCTGAAGCGTGTTATCAAATCTTTTGCTTTTCTCAAATATAGTTGCATTGCTTCTTCCTTTGCTTGATAGAGGATATTTTTCTGGTTTCCAACGAGTTTGGAATCTGTAAACGCCTCTATGTGCTTTACCCTCATGCTATCCGCAATCCTTAAGCCAACCAACAATGCTTCGTATTCAGCTTTATTGTTCAAGGCTTTGAACTCAAAGTGAATTCAACTTCGTCCGGTGTAGTTAAGATAAGCCTGACCCCAGAACCTCCCTCATTTGACGAACCATCAGTGAAGAGTTTCCACACTTCTTTGACTTCTTAGGCCACTACTATGGTCTCTTTATCCCGGCATGTTTCTCCCGTTGGCATTTCCGCTAGGAAATATGCAAGGACTTGGCCTCGTATTGATGTTCTGGGTCGGTATCTTATAGCATGCTCACTGAGTTCTATAGCTCATTTTGCTAGCCTTTTTGAATTTTCTATTCTTAATAGAATTTGCCTTATTAGCTGATCTATGATTACTGCCACTGGGTGAGCTTGGATCAAAGCTAGGATCAACATCTCCATTAGGGTATAGTTGATTTTTAGTGACTGCAGTACCCTCCCTATGAAATATATTAGAATTTGCCTATCACCTCGCTTAACAAGTAAGACAGCGCTAATAGCCTCTTCCGCGGCAATTAGGTATATGATCAGAGTTTCCCCTTCGACCGGAGCCGTCAATGTGGGAAGTTTTGCCATTTGCTTCTTCATAGCTTTTAATGCTTTCTCTGCTTCTTCCGTCTAAGCGAAATTACTTTTCTTAATGCAGTGTTTTAAAGTTTTAAAGAACGACAAGGACTTTTCTGCGGCTTTAGATAGGAACCTGTTGAGGCTTGCCAGCTTTCCATTTAAGTTTTGAATATCTTTCAATGTTTGGGGGATGGCATGTTGACCACGACTTGTGTTTTTTTTGCTACAAGCTTGGATTCCCTCTTTACTTATAGTGTGCCCCAGAAACATCCCTTCTGTCGCCCTGAATGTGCACTTCTTGGGTTTAGCTTCATGTTTATTTTCCTCAATGTGCGGAACGTCACTGCAATGTCCCTTATAATTTCTTCTTCACTATAGCTCTTTATGACGAGGTCATCCATATAGACTTCCAGGTTTCTTCCTATTTGTTGGTCGAAGGCCTTGTCTACCAACTGCTGGTATATGGCCCTAACATTTTTTAGCCCGAAGCGCATTTTTCTGTAACAAAATACGCCTTGGCTGGTATGGAAAACGGTCTTCTCCTCGTCTTCTTCTGCCATATGGATTTGATGGTAACATTTATATGCGTCTAGGAAACATTTTATCGAGTACCCACATAGTGATTCTACCTTCCAATCGGTAGGGGGTAGCAATCTTTAGGCCATGCCTTGTTAAGGTTGGGGAAATCTAAATACATCCGCCAATTTCCATCATGCTTTTTGACCAACACAGGGTTGGATAACCAGCTGTGGTAGGTTACTTCCCTTATTATTCCGGCTTCGATCAACTTTTAAACTTCCTTAAATATAAATTTAGTTCTTTTCGAGGCTTGTCCTTATTTCTTTTGCCTAACCGGTTGACTTGCTTCTTTTACCCATAGTTTATGTTCGGCTAGTGTTTTGGGAACCCTAGACATGTCCGCTGGCTTCCAGGCGAATATGTCTAAGTTGGATTTTAGTACCTCACATATAGCTTTCTTACCCTCATCCGTTAGGTCTCCTCCTATCATTATAGATTGTTCCAGGTACTCTGGGTGTATTGCTACTTTTATACTTTTTGTCGAAGGTGGTGGGGTAATAGCTGCTTGCCGAACCATTTGAATTTCAAGCGACTTGGCTTTTTCCGTTTTGATTATGGCAACTCTCGCTCTTGTTGGAAATTTTATCATGCCATAGGCGGTGGATGGTACTGCTCCTAGGGTACGTATTCTCGGCCTACCTAGGATCTTATTGTATTGCGAGGGTGACCTTACCACTAAAAAGTTCATCCATATTGTAGCTTGGTATGGGTGCTTCCCCAAGGATACTCGTAGGAGAATTTGTCCTAAAGGCTAAGTGATTTCTCTTGAGAATCCAACCAACGGCACGGCAGCAGGTATCAAGTTACGCCTTATTTTTGGCCTCATTTTAAGAAAGCGGTGCTCATATAAAATCTCCGAAGCGCTTCCCCACCTACATACATCCGATGGATGTCATGTCCGCCTATTTTGGCACATATGACCATGCGGTGATCCTTAATATCCATTTTGTTGAGCGGAGGGAAAGATATGTTTATTTGTGGCGGTGTGTGTATCACATATCGTGGGCGGACATTTCTTCCCGAGGACTGGACCATGAAGATGGTAGCTCCTTTGTATTTCTGGGCTGCTTTGGCTTTCTTTACTGTCTTGCTAGTACTTGCTTTGTTGCTACCTTGTTTGATTTCTTTGACCAAATGTGCAAGGTGTCCAGATTTACTGCTTCTTTAATCTACCTTTTCAGGTGTTAGAAATCATCTGTATTATCCCCATGGAAATCATAGTACTTGTTTTTGTTTCTTGATTCTGGTGCTACCGACATTGGAGGTGGTGTGGTGAAATTTCCTTTCTCGGCTTCCATAGCAAGTATCTCTTTGGGAGTCTTTGTGAGCGGTGTGAAGTGGTTGCCCCTTTTTGTCTCTTAGGCGCCGTCTGAAATCTTCCTTTCTCTCAAAATTTTGCTCATGGCGCGGCTTATGAAAGTTTTGCTGCTTCCATGGATGGCCTTTTCTTTTGAACTGATTAGCTGCTGCCTTTTCCCCCAGATGAAAGCTTTTGTAACGCTCATCATTTCATCGCCAGTCTTGGAAATTTTGTCATTGAGTCTTTTGATCAGTCCCGGATGGGTTATCCCATGCATGAATCTAGAGATCCTCATGAGTTCTGGAGCCCCTTTGAACATTAGGCTTTCGCTTGTGAACCGCTCCATAAAAGTTTCTATGGAGTCCCCCTCTTTTTGCTTCACATGATGCACCTCTATCGGGTCTCTGGTATACCGGGTCTCTGGTATACCTCTTTTGCTAAAGGTAGCGTGCTAAAAATTTCTTTCTTAGATCCATGAAGCTGTTAATACTTTCCAGCAGTAGTTCATCGAATCACAACCGGGCGGACCCTAGTAAAGTTGCATTGAACATGTGGCACCAAGTAGGCATCGCCCATCTTTCTACCTTGGCGGCTGTTGTGAAAGTTTTCAGGTGGTCCTCTGGGTCTCCCGTCCCGTCGTATGTTTTAACGGTGGAGGGCATTTGAATTCTTTTGGGAAAAACAAACTTGTTTATTCTTCAGGTAAAAGGGGTGGTGGATTCCTCATCATAAGGCTCAGATAAGTCTTCACCCTCTCCTTTCTGAGTTTTCCTGGGTTGCCTCTTCCAGTGCCTTCCCCCAAAGCTGTCTTTACTTTCTGACGGCTCGTCCCTGGTGTCTTCTCGTTTACACCTCCGGTACTCTCTTTTGTTTTCCCGTTGATGCTTACTAGAGCAAGTGACGTAACTTCGTATAAGTTCTCTTGCGTCTTTCCTCTTTTTATCTCGCCTTTTGGATCCTAGGCAGGAGAACACACTTGCAGATCGTAAAGATGCCTGTGACGTAGATCTTTTCCTCCGCCCTTGCTCTCCTTCGTCCCTAACCGGGAGAACACTCTTCTGGACTGGGGTTTTTGGATTTCTTTTTGTTTTCCACATCTCATCTTTATCTTTTGGTAACATGATGCACTTTCAGTTTCTTGCTCAATATCTTCTCGATACGTCAGACGGCTACAAACATCTCTCAACTTCTCATTATGCGCCTTTTCCGCCATGAATGGCAATATCTGCGTGTAATGCTTTTCACAGAATTCTCGCATGGCTGACAGTGTGACTGAGCTTGTGAGAAAATCCTGTGGGATTGTTTCCTCCCTATTAGCAGTGTTATGAACAAATCCGTCTGCGTTAGGAGTTTCTTCCATAGCGGGGCTCATAATCTTAGGACGTAGTTGTGTACTTTGTCCCACGAATGGCGCCATGTGATGATACAGATATAGAGCATTATCAGTTGAGGGCTACATAAGGGGATAAATCGTTACTTAACAGAATTAAATTAGGATGGACTGATGCTATCTTGAGCGGAGAACCTGCTAAGATAATATAACCGTTAGTTTCACCGTGGAAGGGGATCCCACGATCAACCTTGGGCGTAAGAATTAATATGGATATAGATGGTGTGATATTGAGTGAGAGTTGAAATGTATGAGAAAGAACCTGCCTCGTGATACCAAAAGTGTTTGGTATTTATAGTGGGTCTCCCCTTGTCATCATCTAGGGATGACGTATGCAGGAGCTTGCTATTACCCGCTGGGTAATAGTCTGCCTATGATGTCGCTCTCTTGTCAGACGAGCCTTTCTGTCGTTATTATTTAACTTGCGGTTGTACCTTTCGGCTGTACGGTCACGGGTAACAGATTTTATGCTGTTTTAGGAAAGCTTGGCCTGCACTCCTTTCCAGCATATCTGCCATTTCCCATTTGGGCGGTTCACGTGATTCGTGACTCGGAGTCTAGTCATTGTGCTTAGCGGCGGAAGAGTGTTCCGCACGATAGGTATGGACGGTGGTTATAAACCCACCGCCCAGTCTTTATACCGCGATCTTGTGTATGTGGCAGCCTATTTTCTTGGTTTTTTGAGTTATCTTCTTTTATCTTGTTTGGCTAAGTTATAGGGTATGATCCGCCCTATACGTCATCGGTGCCCGAAGACTAATAATGTAACATAAGTGAATTATCAGTAGGGGTGAAAATGGGCCAAGCCGCTCGTGAAAAGCTCTAAATCAGATAGGTAAAAATCTTGAACGAGCCAAGCCTAATTGAGCTCGAGTCCAAGCTCGAGCCTAAGCTGCAACCACTGACTTATTTATTAATCGAGTCCGAGCTTTACATACAAAGCTTGATTGGGCTCGCGAGTCTAAACGGGACCAAACGACACTATGATATTTTAAGTAATAATGCATTTGTATTATAGGTGA
>BQNB010043961.1:0-27000 GCA_026074375.1 Tanacetum coccineum
TTATTCGGAACACAGTTTCCATTCTTTTGAAACATTGCATTAATTCGACAACTCCTTCAGTGCCTTTGAAATAAAAGGGTTGGCATTTCATGAAGTCTTGATAAGTGCACTCATGAGCAACTCGTTCGGTCCTTCTAACATTCAAACCTGAATCATGGCTGTCTTCGCCATTTATGCTCCTGTCAGCATCACGTGCTGCTAATGCATCAGCAACGCCTTGATCGATCAATGCCTTAAGTTGAGCATTGGTGACATATGTGGTGGTGGTTGTTGTGGCTGGTGTTGACCGTGTGGCTCTTTTTGGTGACATTTTCTTTAAATCACAAGAAAATATAATACCCGTTAGATTTCATAAAATCATAACTATGACATGACATATGCACAATAAGTAAAGTGAGATCACATCACACAATGAAATATACAACTGAATTGAAACTAACAATGGTGTAGCTAAATCGACATTCATTCATAATAAATTCGATTACAAACATGACATAATCCATCCATTCCATACATAATCTGGAAAAACATACATGATCGGTTCAGATACAATATGATCCCTACCATTAGGTTACAAGATAAATAATATACAACCTAGAGCCTTACTAGCCGAGAGTTACCCGTAATACTTAGTAGGCTATATACAAAATAGCTAAACACATGGTACAATCTAAGAAGAACTACCGGCCTCCTCCGGTATCTCGGGGTGTGTTGGACCTTCAGTGGGTCCCTACTGACCTTGTAGTACTATCACCTGTGTTTGCAGTGTACTCACTAGTCTTAGTGTCTCCACAAGTTGTGCCTGTCGAGCGCGGTCTGCTGCTCGCAAAGCTGTAATCTCTGCCTGCTGACCTAACACTGTAGTACGCAGTGCCAAAACCTTAGAACGGGCATCATCACTAGCAGGAATAGACAGTCCCCAGGCCTCAAGGGTAAGTCTAGCCTCTCTCTCCATGAGTAAAGCAGTGTAAGCATGGGAGCGTCTATCCCTCTGTAGTAAGTTGAGCCGACCGCTCAACACTACTCTAGCATCCTGTGCCTCATCCAGTCTCCTATAAATCTCGTCTGTGTCCTGCCTAATCATAGTGGCAAACTCTGTCATCCGTTGACCCAACTCTGTGTCATCAGTCGCTGGTGCCTCTGGCATGCCCACAAGCATCTCATCCTAAGTGTCTGTAATCCCATAACCAACATCTCTCTCTGGATCACGCCTAATCTCCGCATCCAAAGTAGCAACAAAACCATAGTCTGTCCTAAAACCTCCAGTAGGTCTAGGTGCAGATGAGCTCTCTGCGACCTCATATCTAGGACCCTGAGCAATACATAACCTCTTCCGAGGTGGTAAACAAACCTCGGGCCTGTCCGCTCTACGGTCAGTAGAGGGTAGGAGCAAAGGTGGTGATGGTGTAGGTAATGATATAAGTAGAAGTGGTGGTGTCCCTGATAGTGGTACTAAGGTGTAGGTGGATGGTGTAACAACCCACAATTTTCATCACTGTAATTTCCACTTATATTATATTAAATACTACTTTTTTACGGGAATTTTTTTGCTTTATTCCATTATGTAACATAGTTTACATTTCTAAAGTAAACGAGCTCACGCAACTACCTATGCCAATTCTATCTACGTTTATATCAAGTAAACACCTTAATATGTCAAGTCAATATTCTAATATCCTCTATATCATGTACGTTATCTATTTAACGTAATTTTCATAACATTATTACTAAATGAACTTTATCCGTTAACGTTTATACCAAAACCCTAACTACATGTAATGTATACATACAAAACGAATATACAAGCTTATGATGCATATGTACAAGTATTCCTAAGCATAAATTCAAATATGTTTTCCCTCCTAAATCATGGTACAACACCTTAAAGCTTAAAGTACAAGCCGATTGTGCATGATATTCAAATGAGCTCATTTCCCTCCAAATTCTACAAGGCATTTAGTACCACCTTTCTAGCCTAGAGTACAAGTCTTCTAAGCACAACATTTAAACATATTTTTTTCCTCCAAACACCATTCCACACTCGTCCTAAACCAAAACCCTAACCCGAAAACCCTAGCAAACCCGATACCACTTAAACTAGTTCATAATTATAGATTCAAAATCTGATCCGTGATAAAACATAGGATCTGGGCAAAATCAGTAGGCTTTGGGTATTAAGCAAAAATACTAGGTTGTATCCCTATGTCTTGTGATCATTTTGTGCTTGGTGATTGTATGTGTTTGTGTGTGGGCATGGTGTGAATATGTGTGTTTGTGTGAGAATGGTTGATGTAGAATTGTACGTGTGTAGATGTCGCGTGATAGTTGTCATGTAGAGCTGTGCAGAATTTGCTGTGCAGCGTGCACGGTTAGATTTTGTTGTTGTTAAAGGGTCTGTATGTTATGAGATCTCTAGATCTTTATATAGTAACCCCTAAATATGTAAAACTAAAAGTTATAGAGGACTAAAATATCTAACCATGCTCACTGGTTTGAGCTTCATCGAAGTTACGGTTTGTAAATGGAAACCATTTTACCGAGACTAATTCTTAGCTGTCAAAAACAGCCATTGCCTTCATTAAAATTCACCTTGGAGCCCCAAGCAAGACCCTTGGCCACCACTCAAGACCCTTGGGCACCACTCCAACATCTTGGCCACCACTCCAAGTAGCTTGGCCACTACTCCACCCCAAAAACTTGGCCATTACTTCTCTTCTACACTATAAATACACGCATACATACATTCATTCATCATTCACCATTCAAACTCAAAACAAATTCAAAATGATGATCTAAACCAAGCATAGTAAGAGAAGGAAGAACTCAGCAAGTAGAAGCCAAGAAATAAGAGAAAAGAGGTCCTTGATTCATCTCCAATGAGTGTTCGACCCATTTCAAGTCATTTGACTCATTTCCACCATTTTTGACTCATTTCAAGTTCAAGTAAGCGCATTAACCCTGTTCAATAAACTCCTTGCCTTGTTTTGAACTTTCATAAGCATTGTTAGGATCCTATATTAAACTCTTGTTTTAAGCCTTGAACCTCAATCCCATGCGTTTTGGTTTCCTAAACCAACGTGCCCATTTGATCTTTCTGTTCATTAGATCTTTTGATAAGCTATAAGATCGTAAAATACTTATTTCTTCTAACTTTATTTTAGCTTATAGTAAATTTAAAAAAGCTAAAACCTGCGCAAAATTACTTTCTATATGAAAAAAACATCAAGAATTGAATTTTGGACTAAAATTGCAAATATTTTCATGCACAAGGGTATATATTGTAAATTTCTAAAATTTTATAGTTTTGGAGTCACAAATGTCTATTTTTCTAAAGTTATAACTACAAGGGTTGTTTTGCCAAAATTTTAAAAGTCCGAGGTTTAATATATACTATTTATATATATATATATATATATATATATATATATATATATATATATATATATATATATATATCTATAACATATATATGGGGCTAATTATGAGTGTGTAAATATGATTTTGTGACTGGGCGCCACCTCATTGATGACATGGCACTCACAAATTATTAAAATTCAGAATTAGGTCCAAAAATATGTGAATGACAAGGTTTGAACTCATGACATGTAGTTTAGATGCAATGAAATTTACCAACTAAGCCAAGTCACCAATTATGTCTTACTATCTAAAACTATAATAATATATTTTAAAAAACAATGTTGATATCTTTTAATTTTCAAAAGTATTTTAGGATATATACTCATTAATTATATTATTTATCCAAATCCGTACTTTCTTATCAAGAAAACTAATAATTAAAAACCCTAAGTTGTATCTATGCATGTCACGTTTTAGATCATGCCTTTTATTTTTTAGCTTTTTATTCTTATGAACACTTCTTAAAATCAATTGTTTTATGTTTCAGGCAACCGCACACCACTTTGATCATCACAACCTTTTCTAACGCCAGATTTTGACTACCACAACAACCAAGATTTTCAAAGATCATTTTTAAAGAAGATGATTATTGGAAACCAACTGTTTAGTATTAAAAATATGATACACAATATATGACAACGAATACCATCTTATTAACTGGATCAATTCAATGGTAGCAATCAGGTACCCTTTTATCTTTTACATCTTTTTAATTATTTTTGTTTCTATCGATTTAGTCTTAAATTAGATGATTATAAAAATAAGTTTACTTCATGAATCAATCGGATAGTAAAAATTATGAAGTCATATATTGTCATGGAAACCAACCAAGCTACTAAATAGTTGTTACGTGAGGGGTTGTTTAGCATTGCTTATTTTGAAGAACTATTTTACCCCTTGTATAAGCAGATAGAAAGTCACATCCAAACACTCCAAAATGGTTTATCTCTTTAGATCTAAGCAGATGAGCACATAAATAAGCAATACTAGACATCTCATGTTCTTCTTTTTAGACTTAATGCTTAACCAAATTAGTTTTAAGAGTCGTGTGTTGTTGATGACTTCTGTATTGTGGTGTGCTTATGTGGGTTGAGTGCTGGAAGGATGGAAAACGTTGTTGGGTGGTACAATTCTCATCATGGTTACGGATGTTAGTTGTCTGGAATTGATGTTTCTACTCAAATGCTGAACCAGCAGTATCAAGAACCGTTTTTGGCAGTTGTCATTGACCCAACAAGGAATGTTGTCTATGAAAGTGAGATTGAGCATTTAGGACATACCCGGATGGATAAAAGCCATCATATGAGCATCGGCCAAGGTTACTTTACTTTTTCACGATAATGATTAATTTATTTGGAAAAACTGCATATTTTGAAAGATAATTGTCTGGTATTATCAAAGAGGTTCTCTACTCTTACTCTAAGGTGAGAAGTTGGTTAAATAATTTTTCCCTTTGTTGAGTGACATATGATAATATCGTTATTAATTACTGATATGTTGTTTACAGGTTAAGGAATACAGCATTTGTCACTTTGCTTACTATAGTCTGGTATCTCAAAAATTGGTTTCCCAATTTTTTGGTAATTGAATGTATCCTAGACAACAGCAGTTATTGGTGGGCTTTGTAAACGCAATGGTTGTCATATTTTTTCTCTGGAACAAATATGGGGACCACCTGGAACTGGAACAGGATGACCGTAAGTATTTTGCTTTTTAGCCTTTCACAAATGAAGCAAATGGCTCTTTTGTCTTAAATTAGCCTGATATTATATTGCCGGTTAATAATCTAGGTACAAGAAGCTTAAAGTGCGTTTTTTCATGTTGCTTTAGAGATGGCGCTAAGAAGTTTTGTGGCTGAAGCAGCTGTTACAGGAGTGGTAGAAGCAAGAGCAAAAATCTTTGGTCATGTGCTCAATCCAACGGATCATAAAACAGGCAACAAAATCTTGCGCCAGCCTATCATAGGTAAGAAAGTTGTAGCATGGTATCCGCCTGATATCCGGAAGGAAGACCCCACGACCGTGGCACACAAAGAGAAAGAGTAATCTTTTCCGCATCTTCGAGCATATGTTTTTTCATTAAACTATGGACGCTAAAGGTCGCATTCTATTGAATTTCCAAATTGTAAAATAGTTGCATACTATATTACTTATTTTGAAGATGTTTATCGGCTTGTAACCATCTTCACGCACTAAGGAATTTTCTAATTCATTGGCAGACATCATGGGTTCTAATAAAGATAAGAAACAGCCAAAAATTGCGGTTGCTGCCAAACAAAAGCTTTTTCTCTAATTGATTATTTAGGTAAGTGTCTTCCTCGATTAACTATTTAGATGGATTACCAAGTTTTGGTTAATCGTTGATCAGGTTTTATTAAGAGAAGACACTGAATATGGAATTTAATGTGCTTTATGTTTATTACAGCTTTACCGTATAAACTGGCATACAAGCGATACAAGTAAGTTTATGCCTTATCGTTTGTATATGATGTGTGGATTCAGGTTCCATTAGTAGCATGGATATCTAAAGCATTTGCACATAGTAGAGCTTTAAAACTAAAATCCTCCTTTTTGTTTCATTGATCTTCTCATTGTATCTGAGGTGGGCACCTGATGATATTTGTAGCATGGTATCCGCCTGATATCCGGAAGGAAGACCCCACGACCGTGGCACACAAAGAGAAAGAGTAATCTTTTTCGCATCTTCGAGCATATGTTTTTTCATTAAACTATAGACGCTAAAGGTCGCATTCTATTGAATTTCCAAATTGTAAAATAGTTGCATACTATATTACTTATTTTGAAGATGTTTATCGGCTTGTAACCATCTTCACGCGCTGAGGAATTTTCTAATTCATTGGCAGACATCATGGGTTCTAATGAAGATAAGAAACAGCCAAAAATTGCGGTTGCTGCCAAACAAAAGCTTTTTCTCTAATTGATTATTTAGGTAAGTGTCTTCCTCGATTAACTATTTAGATGGATTACCAAGTTTTGGTTAATCGTTGATCAGGTTTTATTAAGAGAAGACACTGAATATGGAATTTAATGTGCTTTATGTTTATTACAGCTTTACCGTATAAACTGGCATACAAGCGATACAAGTAAGTTTATGCTTATCTTTGCTATATGAAGTGTGGATTCAGGTTCCATGTAGCATGGTTACTAAAGCATTTGCCACATATTAGAGCTTTTAAAACTAAAATCCATCCTTTATGATTCAGAGATCTTCCATTGTATCTGGAGTGGGCACCTGATGATATTGTAAGTGAAGATCCAACAAACAAAAAAGATGAAAACGACATTTCTATTTCGGGAGAACGGGAAGTGAAACGAGCATCATTAGAACAAGAGCTGGAAGGAACGACAAATGCTGATATTGACACGGAACGACTTGAGGTGCGTTATAAACATTCAACTCATGAAAAAACATTTCTGAATTTATATCTTTATTTGTTTTGATGCTTTTGGTTTCTCTTTGATCTTATTAGTCTCGGTCACTTTTCGTCAAGAATCTTAATTTCAAAACCACCGATGAGAGATTGAAGAAACATTTTGTTGATAATGTAAAGAAAGGAAAACTGCGGAGATGAATATTTACTAAAATTGTGGTGTCATAACCGTGTTTATTTTCCACTATATCTCTTTATTCAATATATATTGCTGGTGGCAGGTCACAAACTATACAAGAGACCTTGAAGAGATGCAAAGTCTTTTGAGAGATGATTACCTTGCATCACTCAGAAGGTATGGAATGCAACTAATGCTTTCATGTGTACCACTACTTGTTCCTGCTTACTTTATTTCGTATATTCTTCATGATCATTGCAGAAAAGGTAGTGGCTTATGAAGGGGAACCTCTAAATGTCTTGGAACTTCCAGAAATTCAGAGTAATATGTCATAAATTCAATGTAACCTGTATGATTACTGATCACACAAACTCATAAAAACGTGGCAAGAATTATATTTTCTATGACTTCCATAAATAGTGAAAGTTCGTGGATTAATCTTTTAAGATGTTGCAGACTATTATTAGGTGCAAGAGCTGAGTAATATGGATGCTCTGACAGAGATCGGGCTTCGTAATGTTAGCTCAGTTTGCTCCATTCCAGAGGTCACTTAGCGAGATGTCTATATCAAGGTGTCTTAAAAATTTGGATATTGCATATTCACCAGGTGGACGATCTGGGTTGGATACTCTAGCTTCGTCCACTAGGAACTCTTTTGAACCTCGTCCAATGATTGCAGAATCCTGGGATTATCTTCATAAATCATTAGTAAGGGGTCAACCCGTTGGTACAATTGCTGCTTATGATCAAGCATCAGAGAAAGTTCTAAACTATGATCAGGTAAAATATTGTACTACTTGTGTTTAATTTATAATTATATAAACCTCAAATATATTGATTTATTTTCATTTATCATATGTAGCTGTTTGTACGGGCTTTTGTACCAAGCGCAGTGGCCTTTCTAATGAATGGTGAGCCTGATATAGTGAAGAATTTTCTATTGAAGACACTTTTACATGTGAATGGGAAACATGGACGCTATAATGAGGCATGGAAAGTTGATTTGGTGAGTGTAATGGGTGTGATTCTTAAGCTATATATGCTCAGTTCTGCAAATTCTAATATACATATTGTTTTAGAAATAGCTCGCATGCAGTTTTAGAAATAATTGTGCTTAGAAAGCAGAAAAGGAAATGTAGTAGACAAGTTATCCGCGGCAAACTTGCTCTTGTGGATCTTGCTGGGAGGTATAATTGCTCTTCATCTGCCAACATAAACCAATCACTTCTTGCTTTGGCAAACTGTATAATTGCTTTGGGAAAACAACATAAAAAAGGGCCTAGCATACGACTCTTATCGTAATAGGTAGGAAATTAACATGTAGCCTAACACACTTCCTATTCGCTGATCAATTAATTCACTAATACTTTTTAGCAGATTGACACAGATTCTTAAAGTTGAATTGAGTAGCAATTCTTAAACAGTAATGATCACAACTATATCACTGGCAGATAATCAATATCATCACACTGTTAACACCTTGAAGTATGCAGACCGAGCTAAGGAAATCAAAACACATTATGGATAAGATTGCTGATTAGGTAAACTGTCCTTATTTGCTTTGTTTATTTATTTAATTACTTTATGCAGATGGAAAAAGAGGGAACAATTAAATCTATTATATTGTGTATGACTTCCATAAACAGTGAAAGCTTGTGGATTAATATTTTAAGATGTTGCAGACTATTGTTTGGTGCAAGAGCTCAGAGACCGGACTTCGTAATGTTAGCTCAGTTTGCTCCATTCCATGAACATGGTATGATTTGAGCTCAACAAAGCTTTGGATATTAACCAAGGTTCTTACCCAATCAAAAGAGATAAATCATTTGACGAGACGTCACTTAGCGATATGTCTATATCAAGGGGTCTTGACAATTTGGATATTGCATATTCACCAGGTGGACGGTCGGTTGGATACTCCAGCTTTGTCCACTAGGAACTCTTTGGAACCTCATCCAATGATTGCAGAAGCTTGGGATTCTCTTCCTAGATCATTGGTACATTTCAGGTGTCAACCCGTTGGTACAATTGCTGCTTATATGATCATGCATCAGAGGAAGTTCTAAACTATGATCAGGTAAAATATTGTACTGCTTGTCCATAATTTTTAATTATATGAACCTCAAATATATTGATTTATTTGCATTTATGATATATAGTCGTTTGTACAGGATTTTGTACCAAGCGCAATGGCCTTTCTAATGAACGGTGAGCCTGATATAGTGAAGAATTTTCTATTGAAGACACTTTTACATGTGAACGGGAAACATGGACGCTATAATGAGGCATGAAAGGTCCCAGGGTAACACCTGGGGCGAGGCTAACCCGCGTCTGTTCCTTATGTGTAGGAGTTTCATACCAACGGTGACCAAAGGGGTCGACAAGGAGCCTGGAAGTCATCGGACAGAAATTTACTTCAACACGAGTTATATAAATTTGTACATGTACTGATATATTGACCTGAATAGGTATCATATTTACATCTACTTAGTATTATGTATTGTTCAGTAGAATTCTTAAGAACATCTATGTAGTATTATCTATATTATTATGAAGCGAATAAACAGGATTGCAGCTGGACAAAAAATTCTCTTAAAGCGTCTAATTTTTTTAGAAAAACAACACGTTGTCATAAAAATCTAATCGTTACACACCTTAAACTTTAGAAGAAAAAACCCGAACCAAACCCGCCCGTCGGGCGGGTTACGAACAAGTAAAATCTATATATAACATATATATATATAAATAATAAAATAAGGAATAAACTCATAAAGTATAAGAAAAATCAAGGTAAATTTCCTTTTTTTGTAATTCTTATAAATATTAAAATGAATATTTTTGTATGAAATTTAAAAATTATATAATAAGATAATTATAAGACTTGATTTTTAATAAAACCGGTTCAGGGGGGGGGGTGGGAAGAAACATTTGTCGTTATTAATCATCTATCGACGCATTATAAAACAATTACATATTTAACGTAACTTTTATCAGTGCGACTAGGTTTTAAAGAAACTTAAAATTTTATCGTATCACGTTAATAGGGAATTTCATGTAAGGGGTGTCATTGGAGTAACTTTTGATGAGTTGCAGGATTACGATTTAAAGTGTCCTTAGCTCTCAAAACGTCACTGCCATAACCTCTGAATTATGATAGCCCGAACAGTGATACAATATTTCCATAAATTAATAAATCAAAGTAAGATGTATGTTAAACTTTATAAAGTTTTGAAAACATAAACAATCACACTAAGACTTGACATATTACCCTTAGGTTGCGTGACAAGGCCGTTACTTTCATTTCATATACTTTTCCATCAATTATGAATTTCCCTGTTATGATGAGTTCATAGTCCCCCCCCACCATAGCCTTAGCTTTTTAAATCTTTGAATACTTTATAAACCCGTGAGGGGATACATGCTTAAACCATGAATGCAAGTGTTTTTTCAACTGTATGCATCCAATAATAATGATTGCCTAATACCTTCCAAGTGCCCAACTATTTCCATATCATTAACATTAATTACTCTGCGAGTAAACGCGAAATATTGTCGTGAGATCTATTGGGGGTTTGACGATCCCGTTGTTATACCCGTTCATACAGGTACCAAACACACTATATTTGACTTAATGGGTAACCTTGGCAAGTTACCTTTCCACAGGGACATTTGTTCCTCAACCAATGTCACTACGGTGATTTCCATGTTAACGTATTGATGTCATGAGCTTAGGGCAATAATACTGTTTTCTATGATAATTATACTCATTGCAATTATTACTATCTAAGGGTGTATAACAACGTAACCCACTGTCTATGATGACTTGTAATCAAACTGTTTATCATAAACCTATGAATTTCACTCAACCATTGTGTTGATCTTTTTAGCATGTTTATCTCAGGTAATTGAGCAACTTATGGCACGGAGTGGCACGGACTTGAAGATGGCTAAATTGTTATCATTCAAACTTTATGTTTCTAGATTTTGGGACCTCTTTTTGTAAAAACTCTGATGAATAAATAAATGATAACAAAATTTTCCAAAACGTCTCTTTATGAGTCGTTTTCTATGATTATATCTGTTGATCCATGAAGTAATACCCCAGATTAGCTTCCGCTGCTATATTTGTCAAAATGGGGGTGTTACAGATGGTGCAGCAGCCATCATCATGGCTATATGTCCCCTGGTATGTGAGAGTATGATAGGTGGTGGTAGTGGTAATAAATGAGAAGTGGATAGTGACTCGGCCCTCTGCCGGATCATAGCAGCTCTGAATCCCAACGGATAAGTAGGACTGGCAAGTAGTAGTGGATGTGATATAGGTAAGGGTGGTGATACTGGCAGTGGTGGATATGGTATTTGTGGTAGTGGTGATGATAGTGGAGTAAGTGGAGTTGGTGGTGGGGTAGGTATGGCAAGAAATCTCTTAACCTCTTCCTCAGAAAGGAATGGTACGGGTGCCTGAGCTGGGATGGATATCCTAGCTATAGTACGATGTACTGGTGGTGGTGGGACAGAGTCGGCCGAAGGTGGGTGATCCTCCTCCTCCTCAACGTGCATGTCCTCATCATCAGCCTCGTCTTTGGAGGGCTCCTCCTCCTCATCATCATCTCTATCAGTGAGATAATCAGCTAGATCCTCATCGTCATCCTCCTCTGAATCCTCCTTCGGATCGGACTCAGGAATATACCCTGGTGAATCGGTAGTGGGTGAGATAGCAGCAGGCAGCTCCTCAGCTGGGAGTACATCATCCTCCGGTGGCATAAACTCCGGGTATACCGGCTCAAGAACAAACTCTGGTAAGGGTAGTTCCTGCTCTGGCTCCTCCTGGCCAGACACATAATCCGGTGATGGCGGAGCCTGAAAAACGGCCACCACGTATGCATATGGATCCTCTGGCATCATGGGTGGTCCATCGACTCCTTGAGAAACCCTCAAATGGACTGGATACCGCCGTGTAGGTGACTGTGGAATACTCTGAATCCGACATGACAAAATCTGAAAATCAAAAGTAGCTTATATAAGTATTAATATAAGACTCTTATCATAATATACGTACTATATTATAAACATGTATATCAATTATGAATGCATCTAGTATAATCAACTAATGCAACTACTAGTGTATGTATGACCCGTGGAAACCCCTTTGTATGAATGCAATGTTTGAAAATGGTTATAGTCCAACAAAACATTTGACCTGGTTCTCTATAACCTTGGCTCTTGATACCAATCTGTAACACCCCCAAATTGGGTCGCAGCGAAATATGGGTTGAGGGTGGTACTTCATAGATCAATAGCACAAGATATATATAAGAACGACCATTTAAAAGTCGTTTAAAACTGATACATTGGATTTAACAAATTGTTTGATACAAAAGCCCGAAGCTTCACTTGTTCATTTGTTCAAAATACAAAGATTCTAGCCCATAACAAATATACAAAATGTAATGCGACCAAATCTTTAATGCATGACATCCAAAACATAATCACCAATGTATCCCTTGCACCTCGTGCCTTATTGACCTCCTGAAAAACATTGCTTTAAAACGTCAACAATAATGTTGGTGAATTCATAGGTTTGTAAGTTGTATAATGTAGGACTGCAAGATTTCCCCATGATAATGCAACATATGCAAACATCATAAAATATAATTACGTTTTCCTAAGCTCATGACACTGAAGCTCGACATAAATGGATTGCAATATAAATTGCCCACATTGCCCGTGATGATGTTCTAACCCGCAACATCCCAAGTCCGACATGGTATACGTCCGTTGTCCGGCAAACTGGCACAGTGAGCATGACTCACCCGGACGGGGATGTCAATCCCAAATAGATCTATTTATAACATTCGCGCTTACAACAGTAATTGACAGTTCATGATAATGGGCTCAGATAGGGTTATCGCTACTTAGAAAAACACGTAATCATGATAAAATGTACACTTGCGTCCAATTTGTAAAACATGCATATGTTTCTCACCCCAAAAATTATAAATCATTGTAAATTTAAGACGTGGGGCTATGAACTCATCTTGAGTGAGAAGATAACAAGTATATCACAGAAAATGCGTCGGTTAAACGCCCGAATGCAACCTAATTAATTATAAGACCGTATATAATTCTATATAGCTACATCATAATCTAATCGTTTTTGTGAAATCATATTTATAAAGTAAAAACGTTTAAAAATATCTCTTTAGTAAAAACAGCGTAACTTTCTTGTTTTAAGTCCGTTTCTTACGTTTCTTATGTCCACACTTTCGTATTAAGAAGAGTTATCAAAATATTAATTTTTACTGTTCATACACTTTTATAAATTTAGTTATCGTAAACTCGTAAATGTCGTATCTTATTCGTTTTAACTTCGATTTTAGTGATTCTTTTGAGCACATCTTTGTAATTAAAAGTTCTATCTAATTATGATATTTTCAGAATAAAAATACCTGATGTGAATAGTAACTTTTATAAAATTAATTTTATAAAAGTATTTATTATTGTAAACTTGCGAAATTCATAAATCCTTCGCTATTGATCAAAAAATTACGATTATTAATGTTTTGGAATTCTAAAAATATGTACTATTTGAGAAAAATACCCAATCTTTTATATTTGAAGTGGTTTGCAATAAGTTTTTATAAAGTTTCTTTTATAAAACACTTTTTAATACTAAATCTTGCGAATTACGTATCTCCTTCGTTATAGCTCGGGTTTTCAAGTTCCTTACATATCCAGAATCCTCATGAGATGTAGTATTTTATAAAAATATAAAATTAATAAGTTATTTTTTGAATTTGATCAGACCCTTATGATATTTTTGTTAATAATATGTTTAAACTTGTTTTTGTAACTTTTTAGTTTAGTACACTTGTTACAAGTCCTTTACAACACTTAACTCCACATGTCTTACATACTTAGGGTCCTTAGTCCATGATTTGTCCAAAGATTGTCCAAGATAACAAGATCAACAAGTCCTTATATCACTTTTACTTATATAAGACATGTGGAGTAACTCTTTAAAACAACTAGTTTATATATACACTTTTTATACATAAACCTCACTTATATAATGTATATACTTCCATTCTCACATGTTCTTAACATCAATATAGCACATGACAAAGTATATCATACCATGATCACAAGTAAAAATCCATTTTTACATGTAAAGAAGTTTTCTAGATGGTGATTAACTATATAAACATCATATATGCATAAAATCACAAATGTAAAGAGATTAAGGTTTTTAGATAACCTTAATATGATGTATGGTGATGAACAACAATGTCTAAACCCTTGTTTAGCAAACAAACCCTAGCTTCCAAGTCTTAGAAAACCCTAATCCAAAGAAAACCCTAATCTTGATCCTTGCTTGTTTAACCCCTTTAAACTCTAAACTAAACCTTCAAACCTTCTTGGTATATCTTAGATATGTTGTAGGAACACTTGGAAATGTGGTAAAATAAAAACTATAGATTGTATATGGCTTTTGATTGTTGGCCGTGGGTGGGAGAGACCAAGGAGAGAAAAAGAGTGAAGTTTTTGCTAAGGAAATGAGTTGTATGTTTTTCTTACTAGTTAGAAGCCTTTATATACTCAAGTAACTAGTTGTAAATAAGGCTAGATACATATTACACTATGCTTGGACAAGAGGAGGAAATCAAGGAAGAAAAAGACCATGTTACTTGTATTGACTTATGTTTTAATGAAAGATATGTTGTACAAGACTGAGTTGGTGATTTATGAGCTCAATGTCCCCTAGGGACATATATGGTGTCCGAAAATTTGGGGAGGGGGGAGGTACAAGTTGATTTTCTTGATATTTTGTTGATATGATACACTACTTGAAGTTAAATGAAGTATAAATTAAATATAATGCATAACTTGCAATGTGTAGGTTTAGGTTTAATTCTTTTATGATAAATTCAGCCAATGTGATAACAAGGGTGATGTTTTAATAAAACTTTGAGCATTGGTATAAAATTGGGTATTTGTTGAAGCGTAGATAAGTTTTGGTGGTTCCGGGTATGCCTAAATGTATTTTATCGCGAAACGTAAACACTTTACGTAACCAATAAAAATAAAATATGCAAAGTTAATGATTATCCTCCAAATAATTATCTAACACTTGCTTGACGTAAACATTTAATTGTTTGATGCCCGTTTACGTTGAATGATCATTTTTAGTTTACGCGATTTAACTTAACACTTAAAAATTAAAAGCAAACGCGTACAAGACTAAAAATAAATAGTGAAATAAATAACGTCGTACAATGACCTAAAATACGGGGTGTTATATCTCTGCTTACCCGAAAGCCATTGTCTTCTAGTGCCTCCCTCAAGTGCTCAAGTATGTTGTTTAACCTTTCTATAGATTCTGCAACCAACATAATATCTTGTGCGAATATCATGCACCAAGGGATGCTCTCTTGAATCTCTCATGATAGTGTTCCCCACTATGGTCTGTACGCGGGTCTTCGCTCCCTCATAGATATCCCTAATGACTATTAAGTATCTCATTGAGATTTCTTTATTGACTAGGAGTTCTCCAAATCAACTCACGTGGGACACTATCATAGGCCTTTTCTAGGTCAAGGAATGCCATATGCAAGTCTTTTTACCTTTGTCTATACTTCTCCATGGGGCTTCTAAGGAGATGAATTGCCTCTATTGTTGACCTTCCTGGCTCTCTGACATCCCCGTCTCCCTTCTCAACCTTCTCTCAATAACTCTCTCCAAAAGTTTCATGGTGTAACTGAGAAGCTTAACACCTCTATAGTTGCTACACACTTGTGCGTCGCCCTTGTTTTTGTAAATGGGAATGACTTCACTGAGTATCCATTCATGTGGCATCTTAGCATTTTGGAAGATCTCGTTGAAGAGGCAAGTCAACCAATTTATCTCCTCGTCTCATAGGCACTTCCAAGCTTCCATGGGTATTTGGTCCGGCCATACTGCTTTGTTTCTTCTCATCTTCTTTAATGCCACCCTCCTTCTCATGCTCTTTTTTAATGCCCAACCTCACTCCTACTTAAGATCGATCATTGTGTGTTAGTTGCATGATTTCAGGTCTTCTTATGGTCTTGGCTATGTGTTCTTCTCCTTCTCTGTTCCTTCGGGTCGTCTTGTTCTATACGGCTTTCTGTTTTTGTTATCCGCCTTTTGTGCGTTTAAAGAGAGGAGAAATTGCACTTTGTACAGGTATGTTTGCACTTTGTACAGGTTTGGGTAACATTTTTAAGTTCCTCCTAGTGATACACAAGTGAACTCTAGAGCATCGGGTATGAACTCCGCCAAATCATCTTACAAAATGTCGATTGAATTTGATGCATCTTAGTTTATATCAAAAAAAAATTTGAAGCATCATAATTTACCAAGATTGTACAGCAGAACTACAATTATTAGGCCAGTATTGTGGTATTGACAATGGCTCAGTTGGTCTTGACCCTGAGAAAACACGTAATGACTCGATTGGTAGCCTTACAACCTTATACTTGGAAGAATTAACAACCTCTACAAAAAATCTTCATCTCCTACCGAAGTTTAGTTTTTACTTGAAATTCTCATGGGATTTCTGTCATATATAACTGATGCAAATAAGTTGCTGCACCTGCAGAATCTGAAGTTTTGTCAATGCAAAGCTACTGATAACGTAAAAGTTATTAAAATTTTATCAAAACTATAGAATCTGTATATTCATGTTACAGCGTTTTAGCAGTTAAGATTAGTGCTAATTTGATTCTTAAGCATATACGTACACCTAACCCACATTATGCAATAAACTTAAAAAGATTAAGGTCCCACCTGCCTACTCGAACACGAACCGACTTAAGCTTACGAGCCAACTCTTGAGATTTTAACCTTCTCTCCATATTCTTTTTGGTGCCAATTGTATTGTTGTAAGTTTATACATGTGTGCCTATCTAGGACTTACTTGTACACATCATATTGGTATCATTCAGTTCCAATCAGTTATCAAAATATAGTAAAATTCATCAAACTATAGTACATTATACCAAAACTTGAGTCTCAAAAGTCGAAACAATCAAATCCCAGTTATTGCAAAAGATTAACGAAACATTGGAAAAACTCAAAAAGTTAACCATATGCCTCTAAGAGAATCTCAAGAGATAGCAATTTGAAGTTACTTGCCTTTAAAAGGCATACTATTTAGTATTTACCATATGATAATTCAAACGGATGACGCTCGACAACTATTTCAACCGTAGGTGATGCGTGTAGGGAACTTGAGAGAACTTCTAAAATCTGCAATTCTACATCCATGCCGGCCCACTGGTAGAGGACTATATTCACCTTCATCAACGTACGTGACCTGGCAAGAATAAGCTTCACAAAGTCCAACTCAGCTTTTATCTTCTCACTCATATTTTCAATCTTTAATTCACTCAGATGCTCCAACCAAATATCCGAATAATCTTCAATTTTAAAGTACCCGCTCTCAGATTCACCAAGATAATAGTCCTTTATCTACATTATGTCTTATGTCAGTGTATTTTTACGCAAGAATTATAACATAGACGATAGGATTTATTTTATGTTATTTACCTCCACAACAAGTCTCTCCAAGTTTGGGGAGCTTGTGATTAGAACACCAAGCATAGATAAATTCTCATAAGTTCTGAAAGACATATCTTCTATACGACAATATTTGAGATGGACGGTGGGAAGCTTTTGTGAACCAACGCGCACAAAAGGAAAATACTTGAACAATATCCAAAACAATAATTAATCATAAGCAACTTTTTTCTATTATTTGAGTTGAATCAGTAATATACTATGCATGCAGATATGGATAACGATACCTCAAAGTACTGAGAGCTAATTGACAAATTTTCAATTGACGGTAAACACTGGAGCATGTCAATAATGGTGGTTCTGTAGGTATTGCTGACAGCATCATATGCGTGCGGATACTGCAGCTGCACCAACGTTAACATATAATGATCAGATAAGTTATGAAAAAAGAACCCATGAGATTTTTTTATTAGAAACTTACCATAGTCACAGTCTTAAGCGATGGACACTTTGATAAGAAATAAACTAGATCTTTGGTAGAGCCTGTCAATCCTTTCAAATATAAGGTTGTAAGGCTACCAAGTGAGTCACCACATGTTAATTCATGGTATTCGTAATAAAGGCGACAGTCAATAAGACATAGATCCGTCAAGTGAGTCCATGAGAAGAGTGACGAAGGCAATGCACATTCGCTAAATAATTTAAGTTTCAATTTTTTAACACTCTTCTCCGACAAGGAATCTAGTATCCGAGCAATATTACAAAACGATCCTGTGTTCATCTCAAGGGTGAACTCGTCTATTGTACCATCGTGCATCTTCAAAACTTCACCTATAGTGGTTAAAAATTGACGAGGAACTTGACCTATGTGTTTCCTTTGCCTTTTCGGTTTTAGCTTTGGACCTTTTACTTCGAACATATCTTCGTTAAACACAAGTTTAGGTCTTTTGGTCCAACTATACCGCCATTCCTTAGAGAGGACACTTGTTCTTGCTGCTTCTTCAATCGGCACAAGACACAAGATGGTTTCTGTTATGGCCGGAGGAAGCTTGCTGATCCTATCCATCTTACAATGTTGCCTACAAAATTAGCCAAGTGTGAAAATATGTTTAATATACAATTAGTTGATTTAAAACAACACTAAGTAGTACATAACAAACATGTTTACAAGTTTTACAAATTGAACACAAAGTTGTTATTCGATCAAACATGAAACATAGATATATTATTCATATTAGGGTTTTTGAACACAAAACTCGATAATATATATCCAAACGATTTGTGTTCTCTAACATAATGTTATTTATTAAAGCATTATTGCCTAATGTTCAAGTGACAATTTGTTAATCTTCTGTGAAAATTACGCAGATTAATTATAAGAAGAAAAGAGTGTAAACAAACGTACTGAGTGATAGCCATTAACGAATCAATGTGAAAATCGCGATCATTTCTAGACTGATATGATATGGTTAAGTTTTGCTGGTTTGTTGACTGTGGAGCCCGAATATCACTACTATTCCCAGACTTATACAAGTTTAATATTTATGTTGGGCTTACTGTAAGCCCGCTTTTTGTTGGGTTTTGCTTAAAATCTCTCATGCCAATGATATATTAAGCCAAATTAAATTATTTATTATTTTTATATTTAACATATTCTTTCCATCTTTTTTTTATGTTTCAATTTAATTTTCCAATACTAAAAATAGATAGAGATGTTAATAAAGTTTACTATATTGCCATTGTTTGAAATTATTATTACAAACTTTAAAGAAAACTTTAACTAAGTAGCTAAGGATAAAACTGTCATTTTGCTAAAAATTATGAAAGAGAAAGCATATGCACTTTTCTTAAACGATGTGGTTTTTGTCGGAGGACAATAATTTTAGGACGGACGAAGTAGTTATGTACTTAATGCATAACAAATAAACAAACAAATTAAGTAAAATAACATATTATTTTCATATTAAAAATAGTTGTGTATTTAATGCACAATAAATAAACTAAAAAATACATTTTGTATTTATCTTACTTACTGTGTTAACCATTGCCTAGTGGGCTTTGTTTAGCAAAACCATGTTTATTTTGCGTGTTATAGGCTTAAAGAATCCATAAGTTTACTTATCAGGCTTATAAGCATATTTTTATCTTGACGGGTAATTACATCAGCATAGAGATCGAATAAAAAGACATATATCCGTGAGAAGTGTAAAATGAATTGAAAAGAATGAAAAAATTCGAAAAATTCTGAAATTTTATCCCAGCAGATGTTTGTGCATAAAAAAGTGGTGAAATAAGTTCTTTTAGTTTTGAGTTTTTATACGTTTTTCTTAATGCACTAATAAAATTTTGATACACAAAATTTTCAACTTGTTATATTCTGATGCAGAATAAAATGTTGATACATATACTAAAAAGGTAAAAAAGAGTGGGACGCAAAAACAATTTTTTTGATGCACAAAATATCATTACAAAATTTTTAAGTGTATTAAAAAATCAAGCGTTTACGCTTAAAAATTTTGTTATGATATTTTGTGCATCAAAAAATTGTTTTGCGTCCCACTCCTTTTTAGTATATGCATCAAATTATAACACTCGAGCAAGGAACTAGAAGAAGTACAAATTACACAAAATCACACGATCCAGTTACAAAAGCCTTTTTACGTCTACTAGAAACCCAATTTTTGAAGAATGACTTGATCTCAATAAGGACTCTTTACTCAGTCTCTTTTGGTTGAAGACATAAGCATTTAGAAAATGCCAAAGTATCCAAATGGTGGTTTGAACCACGGGACTAACGAGGGGAGCATATGAGCTTAACATTCGGCTTATTCAAGTTTATAAGCTGACATCGATAGCTAATAGGCTAAGAAAAAGTACTTCGGGGTTTTTAAACTTTCAATAAGCAAGAATCCCGCTAGTAAGCTGACCGGCTCTCTACAAGTTTATAAAAAAACCCGAAAATTAGCTAAAGCTAACACTCTTTTATATTGAGATGGATATTTAGGCCCAACACCAAACTAGCAATCCCTAAACTATCCTCTCTGTTGATTCCTCGATGGCTAATAAATTACTGATTAACTTTATTAAAGATAATCTATGCTTCATGTTTGATCTAATAAAAACTATTTTGTTCAGGTTATAAACCTCTTAAGGATGTTTCTTACATGCGTAGTAGTTTTGTTTTTTTTAATTCAACTATCATGTATAGGGTTCTTACTTTTGTTTATATCTTTCCACTGGCGAAATTTGCAGGCAGCGGATACATCGTGAGATGGATAGGATCAGCAAGCTTCCTCCGGCCATAATAGAAACCATCTTGTGTCTTGTGCCGATTAAAGACGCAGCAAGAACAAGTGTCCTCTCTAAGGAATGGCGATATAGTTAGACCAAAATTCCTAAACTTGTGTTTAACGAATTTTTTTTTCAAATTCATAACAAGTCCGACAAGGCGTCGCCCAATAAGGTTACCGTCTATTTCATTACCTGCTATATGCAAAATTTTGAAGATGCACGAGGGTACAATAGACGAGCTCATCATTGAGATGAACACAAGAGCGCCGTATTGTGAGATTGATGATAGGGCAAATGATGTAAAAATGCATCGAAGTTATCCTGTTTTCCTTTTGTAGGCATTCATCTTTTAATTATTCTTTTGTGTGCCAAGAGATTGCTAATCTTCCTATTGTAGGCATGATTAGCAAAAATTCTAACGTGACATATATTAATACCAAACCGACCGTTACCTATGTTACCCTTTAACCCTTACACTTTTTTTTACAAAATCAAACCCTTTACCCCTTTTAAGGTTTTCGTTCACTTCATTCATAACAATTATCACTGTTTCACCCACCAAGATCTTGAGCCACCGTAAACCCAAATTCACCCATAGTAAACCCTAATTCACCCACCAATTGAACATGTCGAAGGGAAACGGTAATGTCCTTATCTACTTATAATGTTAGCTTCTGGTAGAGGCTGGATAATCGGAGGTTGTTTTTAGATTATCTGCTAGTAGGTTTGCTTATCTGCTTATATGTTAGATTATATTCTTATATGTTAGATTAGCTGCTTATGCTTTAGCAACTCTATCTTCTTATGTGTTAGCTTATCTGTTTATATTTTAGCTTATCTGCTTATATTTTAGCTTATATGCTTATTTGTTAGATTATGTGCTTAACAGAGGTCTTAAATGAGTGTTTGTATTAGGGCAATGTAGCCTGAATATTTAGGATGAATGAGATTGAATGGGATCATATCTTAAATTTGTTTTGTTTGGATATGATCCAGTTTTTGAGTTTCATTGTTTAGGAGTTTGTTGTTGCCTTGCAGCAATCATTGCTATCAATTTAGATACTAGCTCAGACAACATCAGCTCAGACTCTGACAACAACACCTCAGACTCGGCTAGCACTTCTCAAACTAACACTTCTGAGGATATTGATTATGACTTTCCAGAATACAAAGGACCACCTAAGAGTTTGCTAAAATGGTATGGCTATTTATCAAATGAGTACAAGGACAATGACAGGTTCTGGGGTTCAAAATCAGGAGGTAATGAGAGTGATGCAAAACCTTCTTTCTCAGACATTTCAGAGGCTAAAGCATGTATGTTAGCCAAAGCATAAGCATCTGATGCATCTTCTAAGGCTAAAGTGCAAGCATGTGGGTCAAAGGCTAAGCTACAACATCTAGGTCGCAAAGGCTAAACTACAAAACTCAACTAAAACCCTCATTGTCAAAAGCCATTTTATACCAATAACAAATAGTGTACTTGGGCTTGCAAATGCTATAACTTGGGATGCTATTCTTAGCAAGACCTTTGGATTGAAGATACCCCCAACTATGGCTTGTGTAGAAGAGAAGAAAGGGATGAGGAAGATTAGCAGGGGAAGCTGATTTTACTTTTTATGTCATTATGCTCCTTATGTAATGGTTGTAGATGTTAATCCATTTTGTACTTGTTAAAACAATATGTTAGTAACTGAATTTTATGATGATAGAATAGGTTTTGTGTTTTGGTTATTTGACATGTAAGGATATTATGTGCTTATTCTGCTTATTTGATTGACAAATGCGTGTCTAAGCAGCATTGATTATCAGCTTAAACACATAGCATGCCATGATTTTTCTAAGGTAAGTATTCTTATTTTTCTTCTGCAGAAATAATTATACTTAGTTCAGATAGCTCAGATGACAAGAAGGGCCCATCAAAAGCAAGTGTTCCTATATTTGAGAGGCCATCAGTACAAGTATTGCTAGACCATTATGGATATAATGATATTGAGGAATATCTATCATGGGAACTACTTACCAACACGACAGGAAAACACCAGACAAGGATATCACTTGATGAGGATTGCATTCATGAATCTAACTATGCAATGTCCAAAGGTAAATATGTACCAGTTTTACAAAAACACAATCTAAAAGTCAAAAGTCATGTACCAGTCACAGGATGTGTACTCGGACTAGCAAATGTTACTACATGGGATGAATTTGTGAACAAAATGGGAGTAAGGAAATCTGAAATTCGTGCAGATAAGGCAAAGCGGAAAAGAAAGGTTTCATATGGAAGCTAATCATGTTCTTGTTAAAGATCAAAGTATTTTGGGTAGTCTGACATGGTAGTCTAACATGTATTAGATGTTAGCTTTGTTTGTGTTTTATTTAGGAATCATACTTTATGGTGACTTACGTAATGGTGATTATGTACTCTTCAAAACCTTATAAAATTTAATGTATTGTTTGTAATTATGATTTGTGTGTTATTGCAGTTTGTGATGTTATTGGTGTATTTTGTTTGTGTGTTATTACAGTTTGTTATGTTATTTGTTTGCATCTTGCATTTGCAAGCAAGCATTTGCAGCTTGCATTTGCAAACTGCCATCATTTTGAGGTGATCGCATTATAGTAAACCTTGATAAATAAAAAACCCACCTTTCATACCAAAACACCCCTTAAGACTGCAGGGGATCAAGTTTATCCAAATTAAAATGCCAGCAAACTTACATCTTTAACCTTAATTTCATTCATCCAAGTATTTTCAGTTGTTGATCTTAAGCATTTAATCTTTTGAATTCAAACCTTAACCATTACATTAACAGAGATCATACATTAGTGAGAAAGATCATACATTACTGAAAAAGATTATAGTTAACAGTTACAAACATCAAACATTAACAAAGATCCTAACATTACACCTAAACCATTAGATTATTTACATAAGACCTAAACCATTAAATTATTTACCTACTAGCATACCAAATCCAACACAAACCACTGGCAAAGTTCCTAACATGATGAAAAACAACCTATCATACAATTTAAGCTTTGACTTTGTAGCTCTCAACTCTTCTTCACACATTGACTTTTCCATAGCAAGAACATTAATAACTTGTTCATAATCCATATGCTTCTTCGATTGTTTTTTATTTTGAAACATCCCATACAACTCTTTGTAGTATTCACTTAGAAGATCATCATCTAAAAAATCATAAACTTTGCATTTTGAGCATGTTACAAATCGTTTACCCTGATTCTTCCTTGTTTTTGTAGTTTGTACCATTAACTGACGACTACATTTACAAAAGTATTCAACTCTACCACTGATTACACGGGATCCGGATGAAGTCCAAGATGGGTTCTTTTGGTTTTGGACCATTATACAAATTTGGGGGAAAACATTTAATGTGTTGTGAATCAGTGTTAATTAAATAAAGGGTTAAATGGTTTGGTTTTGTAAAAAAAGTGTAAGGGTTAAAGGGTAACATAGGTAACGGTCGGTTTGGTATTAATATATGCCACGTCAGAATTTTTGTTAATCATGCCTACAATAGGAAGATTAGCAATCTCTTGACACACAAAAGAATAATTAAAAGATGAATGTCTACAAAAAGAAAACGGGGTAACTTTGATGCATTTTTAAACCAGTTGCCCTTGATGATATACTAAATTACTTGTAAGATATGTTACTTGTAAGATAAGTTACTTGTAAGATAAGATTGTTAAGAAATTGGAACTTGAGTTTCTGGACAAGTGTATATTACCTTCGTCACTCTTATCATTGACTCACTTGACTATGTTTTATTAGGTGTGGTCTTGAGCGTCATTCACTTGGCCTTGATTACGGTTAATCAGCAAGAGACGATGACTCAAATAGTGATCATGAGCAAATATGTAATATTGAATCACTTGGTAGACTCACTACAAGAAAAACCACCTATAGTGACAGAACAGTTTTCGTCACTAACAATATTAAGTTCGTCACCAAGTTGGTTAGTGACCAAAACTAGAGTCGTCACCAGTCGTCACTATAGCTCCGTCACTAAAACAATTAGAGACGAAACTTGAATTCGTCACAGATTTGTGACAAAAATAGTCATCCCGGTTACAGTGACGACTGCTACAAAACTATGAGTGACGAATATTCCGTCACTATTTCTTCAGTTTAGAGACCAAATTGGTCGTCACTACGAATGTCAATAAGTGACGAAATAAGTGGTCACTCATGGGTCAAATACAAACCACTTAAAACCTGCTAGTGACGAATATATGGTCACTGTTTCTTGCATTTAGAGACCAAATTGGTCGTCACCAAAAGTTACATGTTAAAGACCACAAAATAGTCGCCACGTTTACGAGAAGATGTTAACTAAAAGTAAGTACTCTTCATCATAGTTTAGAAATAAAAGTCCATAATATAGAACAAGAACTAGATATTCTTTCACCAGAAATGACACTCCATAACATTGATTTTTTTTAACATAGAACATATCGTTATAGTAAGAATACAGTACGAACAATAGAGTGAAAAAACACACAAACATAACGCGCAAACATGTCATAATTGTGTAGAATATATCATTCACACAATATTTCCCATGCCTACAATCTTTCTAACATCCATAAGCTATTCACTTTTCTCTTATTTGATGGTGAAAAAGTCCTTGTAGTCTTCATTATTTCTTCCCTGGAAAAAAGAGCGAGATAATCAAAATCGGTCAATTAAACCCAAGTGAAGTCGATAGAGGGGAAATTTAAAACCCGGTATATATGAAAATGGGTGTTAAAACAGTATAAGTGAGTGTGCTCTCTATCGTTGTTATTATTTTTTCATACATGCGGGTTTGAAAGAGTTACGGTGTTTAAAATGTTCCCCTCTAACCGACAATTTAACTCTAACTCAGCAACAGAGTCTTGGGAACGTACACAAATCAAGTGTTTGTTGCAGCTCACAACAACAATATATTCAAGGAAATAAAGGTTAACATAGCTATGTTTAGGTGTCTTTTAACCCACTCTACTGATAAAGCTATTAGACCTGCTATTAATGAATATGTCCCTCAACTGACATCCAAGTATACAAGTTGTAATCATCTGAACATAGCAAAACATTAATCTTAGTGCGGTTCAAAGTGTAGAACATAGCAAATCACTGACATCACAATGTTTGTCATTGAGCGTCTAAATATCAGGTATGTTAAATAATTCAATGTAAAAGCAGCCACCCTTTCTATGGTTATATAATTCTTGAGATGGAAGACTACAACTAGAAATCTTTTGACTTTTTTTTCAGAGGTATCACCCCCTTAGTTATACCAGTTTTTGTAAATATTGAGGATTGATGATGCCTAGCATAGAATTTATTGTTGCAATTCCACTAACACTAATATATTAGTGCAATGCTATCGAAAAATACACATCAAGAAGCCGAGGTGCTAACTTGAGTGCCTGTTTTAGTCGATCAGATGGAGAAGCAATTGCTGCCTGTAACGCCGCTTCCATTCCAGGTGAAGTCCAATGACGTTGCTGTAAATATCAATATTCAATTATATGACAAAATCATGTTCAGTGGATTCTCTATATTGTAAGAAGGAGCGAATGTAATACTCCTTTCATCCCAAGAACAATTGTCCACAAACCAAAAACAAAATTTAAGATTTGTACATTCAATGGCGTTTTTATTTGCCAAATGTGAAATTTACCTTTTATGAATTTAAGATACCAATATACTTGAAAACTTACAAATTTAAATTATCTATTTAAGCTTCTTTTAGATGGAACAATATAGTATAAGGTTTAGCTTCTATGAAATAACAAGCAATGATAACATACAACAAGGCCATCATTTTCATCTTTAAGAAGTTCAAGAAATAGTGGATCAGATATGATTGGATTGCTATTATAGGATTCAGAATCTGCACCTTCATCCATGAGGGCTAACAGCATCTGTACGCCAAAGAATCATATGGTTACAATTACATATAGTTATTTTTGCAATTTGTACAAAATAAGCAAATCCGAACACTAGCCCTAGAAGCACATTATTCTAAGCAGCTTATAAGTACTTATTTTTAAGCAGAAGCAGAAAAAATAAGCAATCCCAAACACCCTACTGCTACCAATTAGTGGTCCATAACTCTTTTCCACCCTTTCGAGTGCGACAATCCATATTGGTTAAGATCACACAAAATTA
>BQNB010043961.1:27083-45179 GCA_026074375.1 Tanacetum coccineum
TATAAACAATAAATATATATGCATGTGAATAGACTTTAAAACTAATTATCATTTAATAAGTTAATATATTACTATATAGAAACTCAATAGACATATATGTTTTAAAGTTAGAAAAATAGGCACATATGTTTTAAAAGTTGAAGTCAGTAAGACTTAACAATAAATAAGAGGACTCAATCTTTTATAATACGAGGCATTCAGACTCGTGCAATGAAAACGGGTTGTATCTAATTGTTCCTTGTGCATCGTCTTGTTCATCTGATCCTTGAACACTATGTCAATGGGCTTAGGTGTTGGTTCAATGTCACAGTCTTCTAAATTTCTAACGTTAATTATGTGACTACACAAAAAGTATAATTAACTTCCTGCAATCTATAACTCGGGCTAAAAGTGTTTGGTTCATCTTTACACAATGTCAAACGGGTTAAAAAAATATGTTGCGGTCATGTCAAGGCCCATTAATAGGGTTAATGTTTATCATATGAATCTTGCTAGCAAACTTAACTTTCTTTTTCTTTTCCTCTTCCACCACCATGACATGCTTCTCGAGATTAAACCACCTTGTGTTGATAGCTTTATGGTATAACCTTCGATCCACATACTGTAACGGAAGCTATATCCAACCTAACAAGGAACATAATCCTTATTATCCCAACTCTATCCTTCGACCTTAAAATCAAAGGGTCTTTAAAATGGTTATTGCAGCTACAATACATCAAGAAAAAAATGGAAACAAATTTAGGTGTGGGCTAACTCGTCTGAGTACTAAAAAAGCAATAGGCAATTATGTCATATTAAATTAGGCATATATGTCGATGATGTAAAGGCCAACAAAAAAAATGATAACATGATAATCGTTTTTGAAACCTACAACTTGGAGCTTGAGACACGATCGTGACGCGCGCATGCTCCTTCAATCTCTGCTCATGGTTATTAATGCAATGTTGAAATGCATCAAAATGAATAATCTCAATTAGAAAATAGATATAGTATACCTAATATTAATAAAATGAGAAGATTATAAATTTCCATTAATGGTAATAATAGTAATTAACCGGAAATCTATGAGCAAATCCCAATCAACGTAAGGTTCATCTACAAAAACTCAAAGTTTTTAAAGATACCTCGTATTATTTGCTTGGATTTTATGATGAATCGCTTTTACACAATGAAAAATCCGTATTACTTTATAAACGCCTTTTGAATTCACAACAAAGACAAACAAAAAGTTATACAATTACTGATTGAAAATAATTTATCCCTGCAAAAATTAAAAATTAAAATAAATTCATTGAACCACCAACTTATAATATTTTTTATATTAATTCAATGTACAAAATAACCTTATTTGAAAAGTAGGTACAAATTGTTTAAGTTCTGATATAGACTTTTATATTCTTGGGTCTCCATGCAGCACTAGTTTACTTAATGCAAGCATGATCGGAAACACAATACATATTAGCTAATAATATCCATAATTCGCATTTTAGTTACCCCTCTACTTCCACACTATTTTTTTCCTACTTAATTATTAGTTCCACCCATCATGTTGGGCAAAAAAAACAATCAACGGGATTTATCCCAAAACCGTGTGATAAAATACAACTAGAAGTCTAACGGGTCACAAACAACCATACCCAACCTGTCTATTGACGTTTACAATAATTGTCAAAATGAACAATTATTTACTCAAAGGGTCCATAATCGGTTAACCCAAGAAACCATTCGTGCAACGATTCAAAACTGTAACCGCATTAAACCACTTTAGATCGCACTCTTATCATGTTCTTATATATAGGAAACAATTGAAAGAATCACATTAGGTGTGTATGATGCTTCAGATCTAACATGAAGCTGTTATCTTTTGATATACTTATGAATTTTCCAATTAAAATCTCGGTCCTGGTAAAATAAGGTTTACGAACCTGTAGAAAATTGGCAGTCTAGAGCTTTGGATGTCGTATTAGACCCAAGAAATTCATAATACTAATTTTCTTGTGTTCATTCGTGATCAAAGAAATCATTTTTTAAGAAAAAATAATCTTTTTGCGGCAAAACTCCAACAACGCCACCATCGTAGTTTTTAAATCACGGCAACGAGCGGTTTCATCATAACATAAAAACTAAATTCGGAATAATTATTCCGTTCTTACCTTGTAGATTCGAATCGACAGCAAGCATAACCACAAAATGATCTAGGGATACACCAAAAAGTACTTCACGAAAATTATGACGCAAATAATTAATCACACCAATAGGAACAAACCACACCGTTTGAAGCATCTGATAAATTCGAACGTTGTTCGAAATCTATTGTTGTTTGATTTTCACAGTTATCAAGGAGTAACCCGCTTTATAAACGGAGTTGTTTGGAACCAAAGATCCCACTAAGCAGTCGGAATAAACCCTTACGAGATCCTTGCATAAAAGGATCTAGGAGTCCGTGGTTTACGAAACATCAAGCGAAGAACGAAAGACGCGAACCACCATCGTCAATCTCAAACGGTGGAGAAATAATAATACCAGACCACCAAAGAGTCAAAAAGAACAGCATATATCTGTTTCAGGAACGCCTCAAGTGAGAACAAACAGGAATCTCATACTGCAAACAATAACCGAGGAAAGGGTGTCCAACTATAACACAAACAAGGGAAAAACTGGGTTTTTTAACCTAGAAGTGCTTTTGCTATTAAAACCCTAAACTTTTACCTTGTGATTTTTTTTGTCTAGTAGTATATTGTTGCTGTTTTTGTTTTAGAGTAACACAGTTTTAGGCTATATTTCCGAAAAGTTACCCACGCAATAATTCTAGACCCATCTAGCTAACTTTTGCATAGAACCACGAGAAAAGTAACAATATAGTTAATTATTACGACTTATCTTTAATTTATAGAATAATTTATTAAGGATATTAAACATTAGGTTATTAATATTTAAGAATCATAACAATCTCAAGGGTAGTTTTTTTCGGAACTTAACTAGCCCCGTTTTGTTAGATAGCATTTAGGCCACACAATCAAATTGTGTACTCACCAAAAAAACTAGTCCCGATAATTTGTTGATACCCTTCAAGAGAACTTACCACAAAATCCGACACACTTAGTGTTAGGAATTTTTATTTGGAAGATTTTATTAGATATCTTAGAGATATGACAAAAGAGAGTGGAGATACTTCTAAAAAGGAAGTAAGTACTACCAGTACACCCCAATTCCAATGTCCTATGCTAAAACCCACGAATTACTCATTATGGGCAATTCGGATGCAAATCATTCTCGAAGCAAACGGCTTGTGGGAAATGATAGAACCATCGGAGACAACCAAATCCGACAATAAAAAGGATAAAACTGCAATCGCATTCCTTTATCAATCCTTACCCGAAGAACAATTGCTTCAAATAACAAAACACAAAACCGCGAAAGCCATATGGAACGCCCTGAAAACTAGACACATAGGCGAAGAGAGAGTGCAACAAGCGCGGTTGCAAACCCTCAAGTCCGACTTTGAAATGCTACACATGAAGGAAGACGAAACAATCGACACCTTCACCACAAAACTAACGACGTTAGTAAACAAAGCAGCAAGTCTAGGGCACACTATGGAAGATGAAACACTAGTACGCAAACTATTAAATGCTGTACCAGATAGGTATCTACAAATAGTTGCGTCAATAGAACAATACTCAGACCTGAGTGAAATGACCTTAGAAGAAGCAATTGGTAGACTTAAAACCTACGAAGAAAGGATTAAGCACAAAAGCAAACAAGTGGACAATCAAGATAGACTATTATTCACACGATATGAAGAACAAGGCAGAAGACGTGGTCATGGCGGATCCAACCAATCACAAGGGCAAGAAAGTAACTTTAAGAAAGAAACACATAACAATTCAAATAAACTTACTCATGACAAGAGTAAGATAATGTGTTTCAAATGCAAGGAGTATGGGCATTATGCAAACAGATGTCCATTAAAGAAAGAAGAACAATCCAATCTCATTGAAGAAGATTTACAGCCACAATTACTCATGGCAATTATTGAAGAATCACAAATCAGGAATGGAAGGAAATTCCATTCAACTTCGACTTAACCAATATCAAACAACAAGGAGTTGGCAGTGAAAGCTTGGATGGTGGTATAACCGAAAGCATGAATCAACCTGGAATCAAGGAAGATATACACTGCAAGAACTCCAAATTTAGAAGGTGGATATAACCAGACAAAGACGATCAACCTGGACTCAAGGAAGATCACAACAATGAAGGTGGAAACAACCAGAAAAAATGATCAACATGGATACAATGAAGATCAAAGCAACAAAGGTGGAAATAACCAGAAGGAAGGAAGATGATCTACCTGGATATAAGAACGATCACAAGCACTACAAGAAATCCTACAAGAAATCAGATGGTGGATTCAACCAGAAGATGGATCAAGAAGACTTAAAGACCTACACAACAGCGTTTGTGATTAGGGGGGAGAATGTTGGGTCAAAACCCAATCAACCGGATTAATCCCAAACCCGCTGGAAAACCCAATAGAAGTCAAACGGGTCAAAACCCAACCCAACTGTCAAAGACAGTTAAATAACTGTCAAATGACAGTTATTTCACAAAGGTCACAACGGTTCACCAGAACCATTGCAACGATTCAAACTGAACCGATACAACCTTTAGATCGCACCTTTTCAGATTCTATAAATAGGAACAATTGTAAAGAACAAATTTGTGTGTATGTATCATTCTGATTCAATCGAAACTTTACATTTGATATATATTTTGCATTAGAAATTCGATCCTGTGAAAACCTTTCAACAAATTTATCCTTTCCAAGTTACCAATGCAAAAGAAGGCGACGATATTCATCTACAAGTGGGTTAATCAGGATGATGAGTTGCAGCTTTCAGAAATTCTCTCAAGCTCCCTACACGCATCGCCAATGGTTGAAATAACTGTTGAGCGTCATCCTTATGATGATGATGGTGATCTTTTATAGTGTGCCTTTTGGATGCAATTAACTTCAAATTACTGTATGTTGAGATTCTGTGTTTCTTGTAAGGTTCTTTTATCGAGTATTTAGTTTGATGTTTGTTTTAGTTATATGATTGTAAAATAGCAATTCCCTTTTGTTGAATTGAATTGGTTTGCTTTTGGTATTTTGAGACTACATTATGTTATCTTGGATTCAAAAAATCATGTAAATATGCTTTATTGATGGTAGCTGCAGAAGACAAAACCAAAACCCATCAACACTAATCCAAACACCATTACTAAAATCAAACCCCACAAACATTAGTTCAAGTAAACCCTCTTTCAATAATTAACCCATCATCTCACTGCCACAAATCCATAATCACGACTGCTCGTGCGGCCTCACCACTTCCAGTCCTCTTCAAGATGTCCCATGGCGGCCCACACTTGTTGGTGATGTTTGTCAGATCCTACAAGAGGCCCACCGCGGCCCACACATGGTGGTGACGGTTTTCGCGTGGCCCAACTCAACGACGGCATAGATCTGGGGTTTGATGGTGAAAGACGGGCGTGTGCGTAGTAGCAGCGTTGTAGGTGCCAGAGTGATGGTGGGATATTCGTGTGTTTTTTGGTGTTGCTAGGTAATGAAGGTTGTTAGTTTGGTGTTAATGTAAGAAACACATCAAGAAGAAGAAGAAATTGTAACAATTTTTTTATTTTTTTATGATTTTTGTATGAGTTTAAACAAGTTTTACAGCAAAGTGTTATATTGATTTGATTTATGGGGTATCTGGATTTTATTTCTCTGAACTTGTGAATTTGTGTTTGTGTAATATTAGTGTTTTAATTTTGATAGAAGATGATGAATTTGAGAGGAGTGTTACTTTAAAAAAATGAAAAAATGAAAATTGAAGTGTTACCGGCTTAATTGGTCAAACTCAACATAAAAAATGTCAAAAAACAAAGTTTAATGTATATAGTTGCAACTTTTTTTGTTCAGGATTAAAATATAAAAGGAAGAGGTTGGACAATATCATACTTGCTACATGTTCATTAGCCCCATATGAAAATATTGGATGTCGAAACTAAGGTTCACATAAAATGCTAGGATCATTATACTACTTAATGTAAGAAGCCACTAATTGAGTAATCATTTGGATAAGTTGAATACGATAAGCTAATAAGCTCAACAAATAATAATAAATAATAATTGTGCTTGTCGAGTTCTTAAAATTTCAATAAGCGAGAAGCCCACTAAAAAAGCTTATCCACTCTCTACAAGCTTACAAAAAGCCCGAAAGTAAGTAATCCAAGCACCCTTAAAAGCCCGAAAATTAGCTAAAACAAACACCCTTTATAATAAATGTCGACATTGATATTAAGGCCCGACACCAAACCAGCAATCCCTAACGACACTTCTCTTTCTGGTAATTCGTGGATGGCTAATACTCGGTATAGAATCTCTCAATTTTTTGTGTTGGTCGAATAAAAGCAGTTATGTTTAGGTTTTAAACCTCATATGGATGTTTTTTACGTAGTAAATTCTTAAAATTCAACTATAATGTATATGGTTTTTTCGCAGACAATGAGTATATCTCGAGATGGATAGGATCAGCAAGCTTCCTCCGGCCATAACAGAAACCATCTTGTGTCTTGTGCCGATTGAAGACGCAGCAAGAACAAGTGTCCTCTCTAAGGAATGGCGATATAGTTGGACCAAAATTCCTAAACTTGTGTTTAACGAATATATTTTCAAATTCAGAACAAGTCCAACAAGGCGTTGCCCAATAAGGCGAAAGTTACCGTCTATTTCATTACCTACTATATGCAAAGTTCTGAACGAGGGTACAATTGATGAGCTCACCATTGAGATGAACATACGAGGGAGGTATCGTGGGATTGATGATATACTAGATTACTTGTCACAAAAGATAATTAAGAAATTGAAACTTGAGTTTCTGGACAACTGCATATTGCCCTCGTCACTCTTCTCATTGACTCACTTGACGGACCTATGCCTTATCAGTTGTGCTCTCGACCGTGACTTACTTGGTCTTGACTCACTTGGTAGACTTAAAACCTTACATTTGGAAGACTTAACAGCCTCTATAGAAAATCTTGTTTATTTCCTATCAAAGTGTCCATCACTTAAGACGGTGACTGTGGTATGTGTTTACTAAAAATTTCAACGGCTTTCTTTCATAAGTTATTTGATCATTATATATATGTTGTTCCAGATGCAAAATCGGTACACAACTGGTAGTATATATGATACCAAGACTTCCACCATTATAGACATGTTTCAAGTGCTTTCCATCTATACACGGATGTCCACTAAAGCTTCCCACCGGATTAGTCCATCTCAAATACATTTATATAGATGATATGTATTTTGATTATGATTATGAGCAGATACCTAGGCTTGGTCCTGTGCTTGGTCTTCTGCTCAGAAGCTCCCCGCACTTGGAGAGACTTGTTGTAACGGTAAATTTCTTGTGAGTTATTGTATTTGTTTTAACTCTTAAGTAAAAATACACTGACATACGAAACAATAATGCAGTTTGGTGACTTTGAGAGATCCTTTAGAGTTGAAGAGTTTTCGGATATTTGGTTGGAGCATCTAAGCGAGTTAACACACTACAAGAAAAAGTGTCTTTAGTGACGAAAATTCAGTGACGACTTTTTATTTGGTCACTATTTTGACAATTTGTATTTTTGTTTTATAAGAGTAACGAGATTATTGGTCACCAATTTTGGTATTTTAAAAATAAGTGACCAAACTTTTGGTCACCGAATTGTGTAAAATGATTGCTCTTTAAATCACAATACTATTTTGATAAACTTTCATAAGTTAAAAAATGTTGATCAAAATATAATAAATAAATATCTAACGGTTTAATTAAACTTTAAACCACGATTTTTGGAACTTTAACCACGATGAAATGAAAAAAATATACAACTATGGAATACACTTATGATAGGCCCAAGTCCAACAAATATGAAATATGGCCCAAACTCATTTTGTCCCAAAGTAAATTGGAGTCCGACCCGTAAACACTCAATCTTTTTTATTCACTCCACTACAAAATCAATTTCATTTTGTTAAAAAATTATAATCGTAAATCATTTCATCTGCTCTTAGCTTCCATAAAAAATAAACCGATTGAAGATTAAAGCGTTTCAATCGGACCTGATTTTGATCGGAAAACTACACCGGCGATCTACCTGCTCGCTACTCTTATTCGGTTGGATATCATTACTCTTGATTACACACAGTAAACACACACTCAGACGCACACAGTTAGTGAATTTATCGTTTTTTTAATAGATGTTATATTAAATAGTGAGGCCCCAAATTAGACCTAATTTTCGTTAATGTTATAGTTAATAAGTGATTCAGTAGATTGTGATTGTGATTATACTTTTGATGGCGATTGCGGAAAATGTATGTTGGTTGGTCGTTTTGTTTCGTGCTGGTTTGATTATACATACTGAAATGAACACATTTAGCTGTTGTCGAATTATTGTTAAAATTAAGTTGAAGGTAGGTTGGTAGGTAGCGCCCAAATTTGACCTAGAAGTTGCTCATCGTCTTATTGTTAGCTATGGTTTATTAGGTAGTATACTTGTGATTGTGTGGTTATATTTGAGCGTGATCGTTTCCATGTTTTAATTTGTTTTTAGTTAGAGAATAAGCATCACATTATTGATATAACTTGATAAAAGATGAATAAGTTTCTCGAAGTAAAGGTTAAATTATTAATTTTAACAAACGTTAAGAACGATAGAAAACAAATTTGCTTTGAGTATATGTTATCTCAATGGATATATTATAGCGATGTGATTCATAAGAGGTTAAGATAGTAACTAGACATTTGTGCATCACTATGATATCCTTTGCCAACATCTCATGCTTGCACGAAATATATATTTTATACTTCTATAGAAGATCCACTGTCCTTTATGACCTGAGCAATTTTATAAAAATATTATGCACACTAAACATGTATATCAGTGTACTTGAGAAACAAGAAGAAAAAATCACTCTCATTGTGTGTAAGTTGGAGAGGATATTTCCTCCATCGAGATTGACATCATGATTTATGATTCATGACTCATCTTTTGATTCATTTGCCATTTGAAACAAATATAGCATGTCCACCTCGATATCATTGGATGTTGGCAAAATGTGAGTGTATACTTTTATATAGAATATTTTAACAAAAATGTACCGATTTTGCTTAATTTTAGGCTCTAAGATGCCGCTATCTGTTAGATTGTGTCCCATGATTATAGCTATGGCTAATATGAGGTTAAGTCAGTATGTTTTAATGATTTGTTGATGGATTTTGATTGTGTGCAGAAAAGGAGATTATTATAAGTATCTTGCAGAGTTCAAGTCTAGTAATGATAAGAAAGAGGTAGCTGACCAGTCACTCAGGTCTTATCAAGTAAGTAGCCATAAGTAGTGTTATTTCTGCTTTATCATATGATAGGGATTGGTTTTAAGCATACTTACTTATCTTTCATAATTTGATGTACCCTTTGTATGCACAAATTCTTTGATGTAATATATAAAAAACGGAAAAACTGTGAATTATACGTTCTTTAGACTCGGGCGAATTTATGTTAGAGCTCTGTGTAGCATACGATATATCTGACTTGCCCACTAAATGCAAAACTAAAGATTTCCTGTTAGATGGTGATACCTTGACATGTGTATAAACTTTTTAATGTAATTTGGGAGTAATATGATCATCATTTGTGCTATTCGTGGTTAAGATTCCTGGATCCGATCTCAATAATAAGATTCCTGAGTTAACACGCACTGATATTGTCATATGTGTACAATCGGATAAAGTTAGGTTAAGAGGAGTAAATCTCTTTGGCCTCGATCTCTCAAAACTGGTATGATCAAATACATCTTCTTTTACGGAAAGTTAATTTTCAAATAATGTAGCATATGAAATTGCAAGATACTTGATGTTGTCCCACGATACATAATTAAATAGTGTTGCATGATATCTAGTTACCTAATAGATCTAAAAACAAAACCCATCAACACTAATCCAAACACCATTACTAAAATCAAACCCCACAAACATTAGTTCAAGTAAACCTTCTTTCAATAATTAACCCATCATCTAACTGCCACAAATCCACAATCATGACAGCTCGTGCGGCCTCACCACTTCCAGTCCTCTTCAAGATGTCCCATGGCGGCCCACACTTGTTGACGATGTTTGTCAGATCCTACATTAGGCCTACCGCGGCCCACACATGGTGGTGATGGTTTTCGCGTGGCCCAACTCGGCGACGACATAGATCTGGGGTTTGATGGTGAAGAGGGCGGCGAGTAGCAGCGTTAGGTAGGTGCCAATAGTGATGGCCGGATTCGAGTGTTTTTTGGTAGTTGTAGGTAATGAAGGTGTTAGTTGGTGTTAATTTAAGAATACACTAAGAAGAAACTGTAACAATTTTTTTATTTTTTCATGATTTTTGTATGAGTTTAAACAAGTTTTACAGCAAAGTGTTATATTGATTTGATTTATGGGGTATCTGGATTTTATTACTTTGAACTTGTGAATTTGTGTTTGTGTCATGGTAGTGTTTTAATTTTGATAGAAGATGATGAATCTAGGAGGAGTGTTACTTTAAATATCCTATTTGGCAGTTAAAAAATGAAAAAAGAAATTGACCTGTTACCGGCTTAATTGGTCAAACTCAACATAAAAAATGTCAAAAAACAAAGTTTAATGTATATAGTTGCAACTTTTTTTGTTCGATAAATATAAAAGGAATGAGGTGACAACTATCATACATTTACATGTCATTAGCCCCATATTAAAAATATTGGATGTCGAACTAAGGTTCCACATAAAATGCTAGGATCATTATACTACTTAATGTAAGAAGCCACTAATTGAGTAATCATTTGGATAAGTTGAATACGATAAGCTAATAAGCTCAACAAATAATAATAAATAATAATTGTGCTTGTCGAGTTCTTAAAATTTCAATAAGCGAGAAGCCCACTAAAAAAGCTTATCCACTCTCTACAAGCTTACAAAAAGCCCGAAAGTAAGTAATCCAAGCACCCTTAAAAGCCCGAAAATTAGCTAAAACAAACACCCTTTATAATAAATGTCGACATTGATATTAAGGCTCGACACCAAACCAGCAATCCCTAACGACACTTCTCTTTCTGGTAATTCGTGGATGGCTAATACTCGGTATAGAATCTCTCAATTTTTTGTGTTGGTCGAATAAAAGCAGTTATGTTTAGGTTTTAAACCTCATATGGATGTTTTTTACGTAGTAAATTCTTAAAATTCAACTATAATGTATATGGTTTTTTCGCAGACAACGAGTATATCTCGAGATGGATAGGATCAGCAAGCTTCCTCATGCTATAAGAGAAACCATCTTGTGTCTTGTGCCGATTAAAGACGCAGCAAGAACAAGTGTCCTCTCTAAGGAATGGCGATATAGTTGGACCCAAATTCCTAAACTTGTGTTTAACGAATATATTTTCAAATTCAGAACAAGTCCAACAAGGCGTCGCCCAATGAGGCGAAAGTTACCGTCTATTTCATTACCTACTATATGCAAAGTTCTGAACGAGGGTACAATTGATGAGCTCACCATTGAGATGAACATACGAGGGTGGTATCGTGGGATTGATGATATACTAGATTACTTGTCACAAAAGATAATTAAGAAATTGAAACTTGAGTTTCTGGACAACTGCATATTGCCCTCGTCACTCTTCTCATTGACTCACTTGACGGACCTATGCCTTATCAGTTGTGCTCTCGACCGTGACTCACTTGGTCTTGACTCACTTGGTAGACTTAAAACCTTACATTTGGAAGACTTAACAGCCTCTATAGAAAATCTTGTTTATTTCCTATCAAAGTGTCCATCACTTAAGACGGTGACTGTGGTATGTGTTTACTAAAAATTTCAACGGCTTTCTTTCATAAGTTATTTGATCATTATATATATGTTGTTCCAGATGCAAAATCGGTACTCAACTGGTAGTATATATGATACCAAGACTTCCACCATTATAGACATGTTTGAATGTTTACCGATGATTGAAAATCTATCGATTAACTCTAAGATCATTGAGGTAATGTTATCCATTGACATAGTATACATTGACATAAATAAAAGTTGCTTAAGATTAATCAATTTTTTTTCTTTTGGATATTGTTCAAGTGTTTTCCATCTATACACGGATGTCCACTAACTTCCCACCGGATTAGTCCATCTCAAATACATTTATATAGATGATATGTATTTTGATTATGATTATGAGCAGATACCTAGGCTTGGTCCTGTGCTTGGTCTTCTGCTCAGAAGCTCCCCGCACTTGGAGAGACTTGTTGTAACGGTAAATTTCTTGTTGATTTATTAGTTTGTTTTAACTCTTAATAAAAATACACGACATACGAAACAATAATGCAGTTTGGTGAGATTTGAGAATCCCTTTAGAGTTGAAAGAGTTTTCGATATTTGGTTGGAGCAGTCTAAGCGAGTAACAATCTGATTGTATATAACGTTTGACTGTAAGAGCAATAACACAAATGCTGAGTTGGAATTTGTGAAGCCCCCCCCTAATTTTTTTACATCCTAGCCAAGTTCACGCTGTTCTAAATAAATTGAAAAATGGTTGGTTGATTGAGTATGAAGATTTTCTGATTTCAAAAAATTCTCTTCAAGCTCCCTACACGCATCACCGCTATGATAAAATTACTTTTTGAGCGTCACGGCTGAGATCGATATATAGTTAATATGTCTTTTAAAGTGCTATTTACATATCATTTAACTGTACAGAGTTGGTGGTTCTTTTAATCTTTTGGAATTAACTTTTGATTCCTTTGACTTTCAAGACTTAAATATAGTTTGTGTTTATTTTATTAATGATTGTATAATGGAAATTTTCCGTCACTTGAATTGAATGAGTTGATTTGTGTATACTGAGACTGTAGACTTTGTCTTACCAAGACGAAACCATTGTATCTATGACATGCTGATGAACGAGTCAATTTCAGCCGGGACAATGAGGAAGCTAATTATGATAATCGCTATGACACAAAACTCAGATTTAATTGAGTAGTAGTAACTGATGGTAGCTCTAAAACGAATTTTTTTTAACTCGACCCGAATTGACGCGCAAAAAATTTTAACTGTCGACCCGAATATTTTTAGTCAAAATAAGGGGGGTAAAATTTACTGATGAGTACGTAGTACTGATGGTAAGCTCTATACAAAATTAGGGGGGTCCCGACTTGAACTCGTAGATGTCCATATTTGACGATGCCACTCGAAACGGAAGATCATCTCTCTTTGTATCTGCAAGCTAACTTACGAGTCTTCGGTTTGATGTTTAATATGTTGGGGTCTCTGCGAATGTTTGTATATTCTTGCTAGAACAGCACGCAAACAAACCTAGCGAAGTAAAGAGCCAGAGCTTAAAACCCACATCTCAGCCTCTTTGAAATGGTTGTAGTGCGATTTTAGCTCTATGGATTTTTTTGGAAACAGAAAACTGAAAAGAATTCCGATCCAACTACAAAGACCAAAGAATCGACCGAACTTCTTTTCCAACACACGTCAAGCCCTTGCTATAAGTGGATAGCAATAATGTTTATGAGAACTTTCCTTATAGTTGGAATGAGTGATTTGATAGCCCGTGTAACACTAATGCTGACCACTATGTAATTTTTTTTCTTTTCTTCCTAGCTATCCTGGTTGAGGTGGCGTTTGTTTTTAACAAAGTGACTCCTAACAACAACTAAACAAACTCAATCAGACGCGTGATCAGACATTTTGGGTCATTAGACTGTTTGTTTGTTTTCATGTCATTCATGATGCAAGATGCATGTAAAGCCAAACACTGTTAAGAGCGTTAGTTTTATTATGTCACTAAGAGGCAGTAAGTCGCATAACCTCTTACAGAACAAGATGTGATGTGGTTGTCTTAACACCTCTTTAATGTCTTTTTTTCTTCTTTATTTTATTATTTTCTATCATTGCTGTTAATTTTTTATTTAATGTTTTTCTTTCATTTATTTTTTTTTCTTGTTTCACTATCTTTGTATTAAAAAAATATTAAAATAGATTGATTGCATATGTATCAGAGTTATAATAAAGAACGTTATAAAGATTGAGATTGTCAACTTATATTGTTGTTCATATTGAAGGATACTGATTTCAGACTCATAACATCTTAATTCAGAGACGCTGAAGTGGAACTCCGGATTTAGATACAGTTGTTTTAAAAGTTTCTTATGTGAACTCTAACACGGGTATTAAATTTTTTGTCGATTAAATTTGAGATTACATGTTTTGTTTTAATACTTGGTTACGGTTTAAATTGATTATATTAATTAATTTGATTTTTTTGACGAATGCAATCGTTTTAATAGTTAACATTGTAAAAAATATTGTTTAACACATATATACATTTTTACCAAAACAAATAGTTTTATTTCATATGAGATTCAGACTTCTCAACCTCTTATTCAGATTAAGATGGGAATCAGATTCGACGTTCTACCGAATATGCAGATTCAGATTGCGAATCAGATTCAGATTCAGAGCCTCTTAAGTCAAAACAAACAACACCTAAGGTGCTGTTCTGTGTTACAACCAAAACCTGTATCACACATTTCTCAGAAGTTTTTTTACTTACAAAAACCAAAACCTGTATAACTCATAACCTACAATCACGTAAATATGTTACTAGAAGGATTGGATTAAGTCCAACTTACATGATATTGTGATTTGTTGTATACAGTTTTGTATTAGGTTGAATCCGATAGTCAAATAAACACAGAAATGAACAATGTGCTTATCGTGTATTTGAAATTTCAATAAGCGAAAAGCCCACTAAAAAAGCTTATTATCCACTTCTTTAAAAAAATAAAAAAAACACCAAGCGCTAGCACAATAAAGCCGAAAACATAAAAGTATGGATCCAAACACCCTTAAAGCACGAAAATTAGCTAAAACAAACACCCTTTATAATTAATGTCGACAATGATATTAAGGCCCATCGACACTAAACCACAAATCCCTAACGACACTCTCTCTCCTAACACAATTCGTTTGATGGCGTAATGCTCGTATAAAATCTCTCAATTTTTTTTTTGTTGGTCGAATAAAACCAATTATTTTAGTGTTTCAAATCTCAAACGGATGTTTTTACTAGTAAATTTTCTTAAAATTCAACAATAATGTTTATGGTTCTTTGCAGACAATATATCGTGAGATGGATAGGATCTAACACACGCTTCCTCTAGCCTTAATAGAAACCGATCTTGTGTCTTGTGTCCGATTAAAGACGCAAGCCAAGAACAATGTCCTCTCTAAGAATGCGATATATTGGACCAAAATTCTAAACTTGTGTTTAACAAATAATATTTGTCAGAAAAATGTAAAGGCGAAGGTTATTGTCTATTACATTGCCTGCTATATACAAAATACTAGATTCAAGGCCGGCTCCCATTGGCGCTCTAGCTCAAAAATAATTAAAAATAACATTAATATCATTAGTTTTTTAATGTATATCTCCATTTCTACTATACATTATAGTGAAAGTAACATCTAACCACATATAATGATTAGTACGTTAAATATGATACATAGTTATGTGCTTATAAATTTGCGAAAATAACTTCAAGAAAAAAAAATGTTAATAGATATTTTTCAACTGAAATAATATAATGTTAACAATAACATAAAAATTGTATTCAAACACAAAATTTGCAGATTCCAACGACTTATTAACCATACCAATTTTAGCCTGACCATATGAATCATTTTATCTAGGACCATATCAGGACACTTTGTCTCTGAACAAATCCCCAAAATATTCTACGGCCTAATATCCCATTGACTTCACAAGAAAATTGTGACCCACTGCTACAAGCAGCATATAAAATCCTTACGCCCACTGCAGAAATCCATTACCCACTGCAGCATATAAAATCCATTTTGTTTGTTGGTTTTTTCTTAGTTAAACATCCACTTTCCTCCAAAAACAACCCACTGCAGCATATAAAATCCATGACCCAAACGCTCTAAAAATATAATGAAAGTCCCAACAGCAAACTGAGTTGCAGTCATGGTCAATGGATGTGGGAAAACTTGAAGAACCTGTAAACGGTGATCGAGATAAACTACGTCATTCTTCTAATCATATACATTATAGCGTGCAATAATAGAATACATGACACTTTTGATAATTTTATTGCAAAAAGAAAAAAAATTACTTCAGAATTAGTTGTACTTAATGTGAATTAAAGCTTCATTTGCAGAAGTAATAAACACCCCAACTGCACAGAGAATTACCCATTAAGACTAAAATTAACATTTTTTCCACCATTATAATCTACCACACAAAGATTCTAAATACCAGCAGCTACTTTAGCTTGTCTAGAGGATTTAATCTTCAAACTCAATAATCTAAGAACAATTTATGAAATGACAAATAACTATCAAGTTCTGGATAGTATATACACAATATCATAGGAACACAAATGTGAGAATTAAAAATAACTTCATTCTTATATATCATCTTCACATGGTATAGAGATAAAAACCAAAGTTCTTATTTGGGCATACCCAAAAAACATTATTCAACATAGTTTTAAAAGGAACAAACAAAATAACAGCCTAAGAAAAAACCAACAAACAAAACGGTCTTTTACTGAAGCAGGCCTTGCAACTTAATTTTCATTATTAGATGGCTGGTACCAATAATTGGAGCAGGGGTTTTAAGGACATCATCTTCAAACTGTAAATGTAGATGTGTTGAATAAGAATTAGAAGTGAAAGAAAAATGTTTACAGTTTGTTAATATGAATGAATTATATAGATTTATCCATACCAGCAGAGTTGTCAGATTGATGGTCAATAACATATAACATATGGAAAAGTGTCTGAAATCATAAACGGTGAAGAACTTCTCGGTAGACAACGTTTGTTGTACGGTTGTTGTATTTACCCTCCTTGTCACAACACAACACTTTAAGGCCTTTCTTGCTCTTAACTCTCGAAACTGCGACATAAAGTTGACCAAAGCGTCTAGTGGTCTAGTTCTGAAATAGCTCAAACTTGAAACCACGCAAGTTTTGGTCAAAATGAATGACCTTGGTTATGGTAGTGTTTTTGAAAAAGTTAATTTTGTAACGGTGATTAAGCAAAGGGTACTTCCCTCCATTTTTACCTACACCAAAATTTCCAATTTTCTCCTACACCAAATAATTTCCAATTCTTGTAGCATGAACCTTCATCTAAAAAACGGCCAAGATAAATGTTCATATTTTCTCAACTTGTAGACGCTTGAATGCGATTACCCTTCATTTTGAGAATAGAATTTTCAGAAATCAGTAGAAGTAAAATATATACTAATGTCCTTTTCATAAGATTTATATCTACTATTCTATATATTTAAAAATGACATATACCTCTGGATCTTGAAGAAGAACAACATCTAAAACCCCATGGTTACATTGGTTTTCCTATGCCCAGAACTTATCATCTTGCCGGAACTTAACTCAGCCATCATGGGGTCAATGGTCACACAAAGCAATGTCAACTGCTGCTCCATGGTTTGCACTACAAGATTAAAAACAAAGTAATTAGTAATTTTCTGGAATAACAACATTCAAGAACATAACAAACATAAATGTATTAGATTAAAATGAAATGACAACATAAAAGGTAAAAAACATACATGTTGTATTATGAATAAATTTGAAACTAAAATGAGATGCGTGATGTTTGAAGCGGCAGTCTGTATTTATATAGGGGAGTAGGTTAAAATTGTTTCAAAATTGAGTGAATATCGGCAATTATCATCTAAAAAAATTTGATTTGAATTATAAACATGACTATAATCCTGGCAGTTAGTTTCAATTTTTGAATTGAACAAAAAAAACTATATCCATATCATTCAGCCTTATCCTTATCTTTAATAAATATAAATCATATGATATCATAAACATTAATTGTAACACTTATAGTAATCAAAGTAAACTACAGTAGAAACTCGATAAATTAATACTCGATTATTTAATAAACTCTCTAAGATAATATTTTTTGCCGGTCCCG
>BQNB010043962.1:8707-22665 GCA_026074375.1 Tanacetum coccineum
TAAGTATCGAAAGTTCACGAGAAATGATATAATATATACAAATAACGCACCCGAAAACATGTATAATTTGGGCGTTATCAGAGAACAAGTGGTGAGGATCCTTGGATCCTATTATCCAAACACCCGCTTATCTTAGTCGAGCCACCACTACCATCACCATCCATCCTAACCACAATTTCCTATTATCCTAACACCATTTACAGACCTAAACTTCCACTTTTCCAGTACCTAAACATAATACTTGGAGGATTCACACCAAATCTTTCTAAATCATTGATAACGTCAAATAGTTAATAGATTTTAATATCAAATTCCCTATAAAAATGCTTATAATTATGTTATTAATGTATGAAAATGGTACTTAATTGTTTATTATTAGTTTTCAAGGACCAAGTGAGCATTTTAGCAAAAGACAAGGGATTTGGACATGAGATGCACAAAAGTGAAGAGTCCGAGGCAGTTTACGGCGTAACACCCCCGAAGGATTACGTCGTAACATATTCCAACGAAGAAATGAGTCATCACACCCTTTACGGCGTAAAGCCTCTCCTACTTTACGCCGCAACATTCAAATTTACAAGAGATGATTTTCTCTCAGTCAGCATTACGGCGTAACGTAGGCGACAAGGTTACGCCGTAACATCATTTTATGCCTAGAAGATTGGAAGCTTACATAGCAAGATTACGGCGTAACATCTCACAAGGTTTACACAGTAAACATTTCGATGCCTATAAATAGAGCCCTCCTCTGGCTCATTCAGCATCACTCACCACCACCACTTCACACACAGTTCTAAGGAGTGAACCAAACCCTTAAGGTTCGAAGCATTTCATCTGAAGGTCCAAGGGAGAAGCCACTAGCATACTTATTGTATTTAACCATCTATTTCATTCTCTGTAAGAATTATGATGATTTAATCCATGTCTTTATTTATTAATTCTTGCATTGCTGTTACTATGAGCGGCTAAGCACTCCTAGTGTTGGCCTAACCATGTAGTTACTGCTATTATGATTATGATTTCCTGTTCAATTATGGTTCTGTTAGATATCCTTTTAGCCTTTCATTGATCCTTATGTTTTGGTAGTATAGAGGGTGGATTAGATCTTATTAGTCCTGATATTAGACTTACCATGTTGAACCTGGGATTAGTGGGGTACTAGGGTAGCTTGACATCTATCCCTAGTGTAGGAATTAAACAGATTACCGCCTTTGTCACATTAAATACTTAAAAAGCATGGGAAATCTTTCAGATAGGGATAATAATCGGTTTAGATTATAGATTGGTCTTAAGGGTAGTTGGGGTTTAACCACTGCAAGCTTGGATGCCCTGCTCGTGTGATCGTAGAGGAATGTAGGATCACAGAGTAAGCATAGGACAGACCTTAAATGAAAATTCGGGTATGTCGACTTTAGAACCACTAATGGAACGTATAATGTAACATTGTACAGGAAAATGTAATCATAGCATTGGTAATAAAATGGTTAGGTTAGCACGCCTTTCTCCCCGATATCTTCTATCTATTTATTTTATTGCATTTATTTTTTCGTAACTCTTAAAATCTATCTTAAAACCATTTTCAATCGTGACAACAATCAAATTAAAACTATTAAACCTTAGCTCTTGGGACGACCTAGAATTTACCAAGATACTGCACTATATACGACCAGGTTCTCAGCCCGTTAGTGCATGTATCGGTGATCGAGTTTTATAAATTTAATACTTGGTAAAAATATATTCAAAGCAAAATACGCATCTGTTACCTAAAAACTCTGTTTTAACATATATTCTTAACAATAGATTATACTGAATCTTGTTTTAAGTATAGTGTAATCCTATTATAAAATGGTTATATGAAAAATTGTTAGGAGCTGATTTAGGGATAAAAAGAGGATAAGAATACTATTCATTAATAAATAAAAAATATATATTTATTCGAAAACATGTAGGAAAAATGCAAAAATTTTCTATGAAACCCAAAAAGTACGCCGATTTTCCTTTTAAAACCACCGCACTTACTGAAAACCTAGGAAATATGACGTACTATTTACAAAGTACGCCGCACTTTTCACCTGGAATTAAACCAGAAAGTCTGAGGTGCTGTGAAAGGCATGTCCTTTGGCTGTAAAGCTTTTCTAACAATAATATATACATGTATTGATGATGATTATGTATGCAGACCTCAGGTACAAACGATTTTGAAGCCGGTTTATCTCGACCAAAAAGAACCCGTCAACATGAGACCGTGGAAGAAGCTATGCTCCCACGTGTTCATCACGAATTTCTGCATTGGGGAACGAGTAACAAATCTGCTAAGACTAAATACAACACTAACCTTGCACGTTTACTCCCAAAATAGATTTATGCACCATGTGTTGTTAATTGGGGTGTGTTGAACAACATGGGTTATGGTGATACGATTGAAGAAATGTTGGAAATTAAAGTGTATGAGATGGGAGGAGATGAAGAAATATTTACTTTCGAGGCATGGAGATGTGCCTTTGATATAAATGAACCTATCTATACTGAGCCGTGTCATGAGTTTTATGTGACGTATGAGTTTGATGAGGCAGTTACCGATGAATATTTGATGTGGAAGAAAGTGATCAAGTTCAGGTTAGGAGGCCGTAGTCATACGTTGACTATTCTGGAATTTGCTCGTCGGTTAGGGTTGTACACTAGTAATGAAATCCAAGACGAGGGGTTTGAAACTTATTTTCTTATAAGTTTGAGAAATGATGATCATTTTAATGTTAATCAATATTGGTCAGAAATTAGTAGTGAGAATGAATTGATTCTGTCTAGGAGTTCTGTGAGGAGCATTAGGAAACCTGTCCTTAGGGTGTTACAAAAAATGATCACTTACGGTCTATGTGAAAGAACGACTGGATCTGACAAGGTGCAAAGAAATGAACTTTGGTTAATGAGCTTGTATGAGGAAAAGCATCAAAATGGTTTGATGTGGAGGTTGTGAAAACTTCACAGGAAGTTTTACAATCCCCTAGGCAGTGTACCTAATCGTTGCAGTGTAGTATAGGCAAGATTCGAGGGTTATTATCATTCTCTAGGGGAAAAGGTTGGGAAGGCTCGAACACGGTCTAACAAAATTCTAAGGGTTGAGAGAAGATTATTTTTGTGTTTTTATATTTTTAAGAAAGCAAGTAAATATCATGGTTTTGAGAGGTTGGTTTGTTTTAGCTAATTAAACTAAATATAATCTAAACTACTAGTGATAATTTTATAATAAAAAGATGTATTTACCTAATCATTCACTACTCCTCAGATTGCTTCTCCTAGATATGTTGCTTTGTCACACTTGTGATGATTTGTGTAAGTATTTCCTAAGTCATGAACGAATTACACGAATTCGCCGTCTACTTAATATTCCGTTAAGGCAACGCACACGTAAGGTAGTATGAAGACTATTACAAGGCCCCTAAGAGTATATTAAATACATGTGAAATAGCTTAAGAGGGATCAACCATATTAGGGGTAAGGTAGTATAAAGACTGTTACTGATGGTATCCTTTCTACACACTCGCGTTTCCCTAGACGTCTATGCCAATTTAATATCTTATGGCTAGTTTTCTAGAGCCTAACGTGTACATCCATCAACAAGAAGCAACATTAAAAGGATCTAAAACCTAAGTTTCATGCAATCATAAGTAAATACAAAGGAGTTAGCCTAGCATGTCATAGAGAAAGCAAGAGCATAAATCAATCAAACAACACATATATATATTAAATGATTAATGATAAAAGAATCATACTTGATTAAAACATGGATTGAAGGTAGTTACAATAGGGTTATGAGGCCCTAAAAATGACGTAAAAAGCTGCTAGAATGACTAGGGTTCCTCTACCAAAAGTTATACAATGTTACGCACTTAAAACCTTAAAATTGGTTTTTGTATATATAGTGAAAACGGTGCGACGACATCGCTTTGAAGTCTTGACGCCATCGTCGCGTGGATGATTATAGATCCTCTTTAAGTCGGACACGTCCTGACGCCGTCGCTGGACCTCTGATGCCGTCACGATGAAGATCCTGACACCGTCGCTTTATGATGGCGACGCCGTCTCCACGCGCTGTATGCACAATTCTTCATGATTCTTAGTGTAGAGTCGTAATCCTGTCCGTTTCTTCTCTAAATGAGCCCAAGTCATGTGTATTTCCTCCAAATGCCATCCAAGTGCTAAAAATCTAAAAATAAATGATTAACCACATAATCTGGGCATATTTGCATGATTTAGGGGGTTAAATGACCTCAAAATAGTGTATAAAATGATACCTCATCAAATACCCCTACACTAGGGATTTGCTTGTCCTCAAGCAAATAGGCTTTTCTACCTAAATAATAGCAATATTGGGGTCATTTAACCTACTCTTTAAAAGCATTTTACAACACAACCTTCTAGACCTTGTAATTAAAAGCATGGAAAGCATATACTAGCACCTCACATAAGTGTTTAGGATTCTCTCTTTCACTCGGGTGTATAAAAAATTATAACAACTATGGGAAACAGAAAATTAACACTCATTACCTGTCATAGCATATAAATTACCATAGGCTTGGTAAAGGATCAAAACCTCTATCGCTGGGCGCAAGTACTAGTCATTAGTGTCAAAGAGGTCTTTTTAAAGGGTTGTAGGGTGTAGGTGTAAGATTACATTAACGGAAATGGAAATGGATGAGATATATTTGGGGAGTGACTTTTAGGTGAATTTGGAGTGGAAGGGTTAGCTAATTATTTATACGAATACACGCTGGTTTGGTTACTAAGACAATACTCGAACAAAGATATACAAACTCTACACAACTCTACATCAATCTCTTTCTTTTTCTTTTCTTGACTCTAATATAAACATAAGCAAATGGAAATGACAGCTTGTACATTTTTTTCACTTTTTTTTTTCTTTTTACCAGTTTTTTCCCGTACACTTTTTCACCTGCCATGCTTAAACATATAATACATCATGGGGGGTTTATAGATACAACCCTTTAAACTTGAACTTTTACTATACTAGCATATTTTTATAATCTAACTAATGACCTGATTTGAGATGGATCAAAATAACTTGGAGCTTATTGAGCTCTATTGGGGGTAATAAATTACTTCTTCCCTAATTCTTCATAAGATGAATACTACCATGAATCCCAATTGTCCCAAAACTATATTTACAAAAGATAAGGACAATACGAAACCGCTTGTAACTCAATAATTAACACTTGGGTTCTTAAAACAATTTGTACTAAAATCGGAGTAAATACAAGGTAGGCTAAGTCGAATTTAGTGTAACGATTGGTTTTGGGTGACAATTGCTCTTCTTTAATTAGTTCCGACTTAACCAGAAATTTCATGAGAACGTAACAAAGGATAGGCTCAGAGGGTTGTATAGGGAGTATCTTGTCTATAATAGGAGTGCCATGGCAAGGGTGGTAGTGGGACATGATCGGTGTCCTTGTGACCATCATAAACAATTACAGTGGTTTAAAACATGGGTTAATCCGAAGACATTTTATCAAGCAAATCCTAATTCTTACTTTGCGGTCTCTGGAATGCATCACAATAATAGTTCTAGAATTTAATATACTACCGGTACACACATATAATTTAATATCGATACCAATATTCCAGAAAAGGTGACCTAGATCATACATACACATCCGTAATGACGAAATAGACACATATGTCTGCATTCGAACCTTAACTCGAACAATCTAAAGGTATAAACTATCTTGGGTATCAATAATGGATACCTGAATTCCTATATATCTAAAGGCGAACCTCACATTTTTGGGGTGGAATTCTGAGGGTTTTTGTGTAGTCATATAACTTTCCTATCCATGAGACAGATATTAAATACTTGGTTTTTCGTGGTATGTTTCATTAAAAAAATTTTAAATTGGGTCAAAATTTTCCTTATTTTATGCTATGTTTCGATATATTACCCATCATTTTAAGGAACAAGCAAATGGCAAATGAAGGAATAGTTTCTAAGGCTTATTTCCCCTACACTTAAGTTGAACATTGTCCCCAATGTTCTATAGAAATACCCGTGTAAACGAATAAAGGGAAAAGAAAACAAGTAAAAGAAACTAGTACTCGATGTGGTCTTGATCACTTAATGGAGAAGAAACACGTTTGTAAGTGGTTACAATCGTCCTCAAAGAAAGGTCAATGAAAACTTCTTAAGAACTTCCAAGCTTCTTCAATCAGATATAACTGTAATCAAAGACAAAGAAAAAACTACACAATCGTAAAATCACACAGCGGACGAGTGAATGATAAATACAACCTCATTAACTAAGTTTAGACTCTACGAAAGCAATAAAGATAGGATGAATGTGTTAATGTAATTGTGGTTTCTTGCAGGTTTTAGGAAAATTACAAATTCCAAAAAAAATATAAAAGGATTAATTTCTCAAAAATTAATTAAAAATCGAATTTTCCTGTAGCAGGCCTGGCGATGCCGTCAGGATTAATCCTGACGCCGTCTCCAGGGTCTGTAAAGAAGAATTTTTTTTTCTTTTCTTCAAAAATCCCTGTACGCAAGTTCCCATTAGTTATTTCCTGTAAATTCTACTGAAAAACCACAAAATTGATTAACACAATCATATGACTCAAAACAAACACACAAGACATACAACTATACAAGACACACCTAATATGCAAGGAAATAATAGATTGGGTTGCCTTCCAATAAGCGCTGTTTTTTTCGAGTCACGAGCCTGACTCTACGCTTATTTGACGCGCAAAAGGTGGGTCTCCCCTATACTTAAGGTCAAGTATGAGTGATAGTAACGATACACACCATTTTGATAGAAGTATGCCACATGAGGTGAAGGTGGTATATGAATGGTCAAGGGTTCTACTACCACGTCATCTTTAAAAATTCCCGGAAACTATATTGGTTGATGGGTGTGTCGGTTCCTCCCTTTTGTCTCATATAGATTTACATCAAGGGTTGAAAATTTAGGTAAAAAGTTGAGGCTTCGATCATCAACAATAGTAAATCCCCATAGAACTATGTAAGAGGTCACGAATAATACTAGTAATTTAAGCCTAGATTCCTCTAGTTTCATGGGTGGTCCAAAGGTTCTTCCTCATTGGGAATGCCTATTGTTCTCTACTTCTTTCGGGTAAGTCACGGGCGGGGTGTATGCCTCAAATGATAGGAGGAATTATGGGGTACTTTGTGGGCATGCGATTATCTCCTTATATCCATCATAATTACATCTACCTTTTAGGCTATCATTTAACCATGCCATGCACTTAGGTATCTTAACCATAACCATCTTACATTCTAAATCCTCCTTATATGTTATCTTAGGTTGTGACTTAGGCAATTCTATCATGTCATCCAACTAACGGGTAATTGCTAAGAAAATCTTCTCAAAAAGTTGATGCATTTGGTCACTCTCATCCTAAGGAGTCTCACTACAAAAGTTGATCATAACACAAAGGTTGATTCATACGAATCCTTCATAGTGTGGAGGGCTCATTTGTTTCATTAAATTTCACTAGGTGAGGATTTGTGGATTTTGATTTTTCACCTTATCCCAATGCTTAACACACTGTGCATCTCAACCAAGCAATCTCATGCCCAAACAATGTTTTTCACTGAGCACTTCATATACTAGCTAATTTCTGATTACTTTACATCATGGAGGAAGAGTGGAAGAGTGATTTACAAAACAAATGGAACAAAGAAAAGATAGACTATACCGAAGCTACACAAATTATTAAAAAAAAATTCACTTGATATGAATTCTTGTTGAGTAGCCCTTAGACTAATTAGAATCCGAAAACCTTCGATATGCCCTCGGTACGGCGCCAAAAACTTGATGCAGGTTCGTCGTTTAAGACTTCAACAGAAGGTATACCAACTCCCTAGGCTGTGTACCAAAACCGTTGTAGTGTGGTATAGGTAAGTGGGGGATTGATTCATTTTTTAGGAAAATAGTAGTAGCTCAAAGTGTATGTCACTTCAAGTCTAAGGGATCGAGGGAAGATTCTTTTTGGTATTTTTATATTTAAGAAAGCAAGTAAACAATCGTGTTTGAGAGAGGTTTTAATTAAGCTAATAACTACTCTTAATAATTACTAAACTAAGCTAGGAACAATGATATAAAGAAGCATATTTACTTAGATGAAATTCTCCCTAATCATGAATATGTAATATGCTTAACTAGTTAGATAAATTATTGATGGGGGTTTATGACTAATATGGCTCGGTTAAGCGTTCACATCCCCTCGCCCTTCTATACCTATGGCCAATGTCTATGAGGTTGCTTAATCGAACACGAACACAAGCATAAAGCATTAAGATTTCCCTTATCATACATAATTCGACCTATGTGACCTTAGGTTGCCAAGTATCACTAATTAGCCTAGAGGTTGCTCTTATGACTAACTAACAAACACTTACACACAAATCAACAATTAACTTATCCATGCTTAGGTTGCTAAGTCATGTCTCTTAAAGGCCTTTAGGTTTACTAAATGTCCAAGAATAAACCGATTACACGTTAAGGTTGCCTAATCATGCAAACTAGTTTATCACAAATCAATCAATCGACTATAGTATGTAAACGAATGGATCTTCGATCAAACATGCATCATAAACATCAATAATCATCAACTAACACAAATACAAAATCAATCTCAAGGATTATAACATCTAAGCAAACACTAGATAAATTAACCAAGCATACTTAATAGAGGATAGAAATCATAATCAACAAAAGGAATTGAAGACGTGAATTAAGATAGAAGTGATAATCAAACATTACAAGATGTTTATGGATTAAATTAGACTCTCTAAGTTGATGGAAAAATACCTACCCAAACCCTAGAATCGAACTTAGGGTTGGGGCTTGATAAAAACGAAGTTATAAGGCTATATTTATAGGAAAACCCTAGGTCGGCAATCTCGATGCCGTCGCCAAAAACCCCGACGCCATCGCAGTGTCATTTTTCTCATAGTTGTAGATTTTCTCGCTGCGATTGCGTGGGCTATTGAATCGTTGAAATCCGAGTTCGTATGAAGGAGTTATGACCAAAACAATATCTGATACTTCGCTCGCAAGTGAAATGATCTTCTCAATCTCGTGACACAAAATCTTTTAGGGTTTCTTTAGGTCGGCCACGTTTTGACACCGTCACCAGATCTCTGATGCCTTCACTTCAAACGTCCTGACGCCGTCGCTTAAAACACGCGACACCGTCTCCACACTCTGTATGCACAACTTCTTTAAGGATTTGGTGTAGAGTCGTAGTCTTGTCCGTTTCTTCTCCAAATGAGCCCAAGTCACGTGTATTTCCTCCAAAAGCCATCCAAGTGCTAAAAACATGAAAACAAACGATTAACCACATAATCTGAGCATATTTGCACGATTTAAGGGGTTAAATGACCCTAAAATAGTGTATAAAATGACACCTCATCAAAGTACAAGGTCCTAAAAGTTTAAACACTACATAACGTTTTTAAAAAAAAAGTTTTATCTAATGTGACAATATGCAGAGTCTTCCAAAATTATCCGTGCGACTTCCCATCCGAGATAATATACCTTAAGGACCCGAGATAAAACATGCTAAAAGAGGCCAACACTAATGTTGAGTGAAATTTATAGGTTTTATAATTGAAACAGTGGACCACAAGATTTTAAGTTAAAGTAGACTAATGAAACACATTCAAAAGTCAAAAACAGTTATTATATCCCTAAGCTCATGACGCCAAACCTTAATAATATGCAAATCTTAACTAGATTTGTACCCCAAAATTGGGTGTTCTGCCAAAATACACATGATAATTATATTTCTTTGGTGATGATAAAGAAATATAACCAAGAAACTTAAACAACAATTCTTCAAACCAACTAACTTTGATCTAGCTTAATTTTCTCACCCAATCTATGCAACCCTTAATAAAATTATATAAACCTTGTAAGTCTTTTCTTCGGAACTTAAACACTATGAAAATCAGCCCCTAACACTTTCGAGAATATGATTGTCTTTGATATATATTTATAACCCCATAGAACACTAACTTGTCTTAAACCTTCTAACCTAGAGTGAAATTGTTAGCAAGAAAATTTTGTAAGATAAAAAGAAATGGTGGTGTGGCGAGCTTTATGTTAGATGGCACACAAGAGGAGGAGGGAGAGAGATTGAAGTGGTGAAATGATCTATGTGCTGTGGTACAAGTGTTGGTGGTTTTGTGTTGCATAAACATGTAAAACAAGATGGACAAGTGTACCACAAACACAACCATCTATACATGCATTGTAGATATTAACCAACTCATGGACACTTGTCCATGAGTTTGGTTAGGCGTGTGAGTGGAGTGAAAAAGGGGGGGTTTATAGTTTATTTTGTACAAAATTTAAAATAAGTGGGTACTATCTCACCATTTCTTTTCGGACACCTTAATCACAAACTCTCGGCTCCTTAACATAAACTAATTAATCATATCAATCCTACACTTACAGCTAAATTTCTAATGTCAATCATGCAAGTTTGCCTTTAATTAATAGATTAGATATTTAGATGTTAACACGAAAATTTCACGTGCAGTGCTGGGATATTATGGTATTGACATGACTCACTTTAATTGCAATATATAACTAAAACTAAATACTCATAATTAAAATTTATTTAGATGAGAGTTTAACCTAATGTTTTAAGTCGCGTACTAAACATGGTTGTTTATCAGTATTAGAGTACATATTATATTGTATATTCAGTGTAATCGGCCCATTGGCCCGAGCCTAGTTTGTCTAGAAGGTTTCTGTGTATCCTATATATAGGTCGATTGTTATCAATAATAGTGAAGCAATCAATCCAATCAATATCAATTTCCCTTATCTTTCATGGTATCACAGCCAATATCGATCCACTCCTAAAATATCTCATCTCAGTCGTCCCCTCCCCTATTCTTTCTCTTTACAGTCATTTTTTTTAAATAGTTACTGTTCATCAGTGTCACTATTTATCGGCGACTACTGTTCATCGGCGAGTACTATTTATTGGCAGGTACTGTTCATCAAAAAAAAGATTGTTCTTATGGCTTCTCATGATCAGCAATGGTATATGGATACTGGAGCAACTTCTCACCTTTCATCTCACACCGGTAACCTTCTAACCTCTTCTATTAATCGTAATTTTCATTCAGTTATTGTCAGAAATGGATCATTTATACCTGTTACCCATTCTGGTCATGTACAAATCCCTAATCCATATCGTCCCTTCCACCTTAGAAATGTTCTTGTCACACCCAATATCATTAAAAACCTTGTTTCAGTACAAAAATTCACCACCGATAATAAATGCTCCATTGATTTTGATCCATATGGGTTCACTGTACGAGATTACCATACCCGTTAAACCCTTCTTCGCTGTGACAGCACAGGTGATCTATACCCTTTACACGTTGCCGCCTCAGCCTTCACCCTACTTACTAATAACCATTCCCTTTGGCATCAACGTCTTGGTCACCCTGGTGATGCTGTAATTCAAACACTATCGTCACGTGGCCTTGTGTCTTATAATAAAAACACTCAACACTTGTGTCATGCCTGCCAGTTAGGAAAACAAACAAAACTTCCATTCCAACGATCTACCTCTATTGTTACATCTCTCTTTGATATTATTCACTCAGACCTTTGGACATCTCCTATCTCTAGCATGAGTGGATATAAATACTATGTCCTTGTTTTAGATCATTATTCACATTTTTTATGGGTCTACCTACTTCACACACTTCACATAAACAACTGATGCGGGTCAAAACTTCTACACTTTCCGTGCCTGTTATAAAAACCAATTCAACCGGTGAAATCAAAGCTTTTTCAATGTGATCATGTGGAAGAAGTTTCACAGCAAACACCTCTCCTTAAATATTTTCACTAATGGCATTCAATTCGCTTCTCAATGCCGCACGTACAACCAACAAAATGGTAAATCTGAACGCATGAATCGATACTATTAATAACGTAGTACGTTTTCTCCTCTTTCAAGCCCGTCTTCCTCCCGAGTATTGGGTCGAAGCACTACTCATTGCCACTTATTTACTTAATATCATCCCCTCCACCTCCATCAACAATGACATCCCTTACACAAAATTATTTAACAAACCAACCACTTACACCCACCTTCGCACGTTTGGATGCCTTTGTTACCCTTATACGTTTCCACCGCACAAACCTTCCCCTCATACCACACCATCTATCTTTCTCGGGTACGTTTACAATCATCGTGGATATCGGTGCCTTGACCTGAACACCAACAAAATCATCATTTCTCGTCATGTCACATTTGACGAAACTGTCTTTCCCTTCGGCTCCATGACTTCAACTAAACCCCCTTCATACCAATTTTTAGATGATAATCTCGACATCTCCCCCATTGCACTTCGCCTACTTACCACACCTAATTCTCTTAAAAAACACCACCACAAACCACACCACAAACAACCCCACAAACAACACCTCTAACTCCGCTATCAACACCATCACCACAAACAACACCGACACCACCAATCATCCCGCCGCCACCACTACCACCCACCTCGCAACACCCTATAGTCACACGTTCTAAAGTCAGAACTGTAAAAGCTAACCCCAAATATAACTTTCATGTTACCACCTCTTCCCCTATCCCAAAGTCTCCATTTCATGCCTTGCAAGATCCTAACTAGAAACAAGCTATGTGTGACGAATATAAAGCTCTCATCGACAATAACACTTGGGTACTTGTTCCTCGCCCACCAAATGTCAACATTGTCCGCTCCATGTGGCTGTATAAACACAAATATAATGCGGACGAGTCCTTAAGTCGGTACAAAGCTTGACTAGCTGCAAATGGTCATAGTCAACAATAAGGCATCGACTACGATGACATTTAGCCCCGTTGTCCAACCTGCTACCATACTGTAACACCCCCATTTTTACAATATAGCAGCGGAAGATAATATGGGGTATTACTTCATGGATACAACAATCATAATCATAGAAAACAACTTTAAAAGAGACGTTGTTGGAAAAATTTAGTTATCATTCATTATATACGCAGAGTTTTTACAAAATGGCAGGTCTCAAAAACCTAAAACAATATGTGTTGGAATGATAGACAGTTCAGCGGACCAATTGAGTCCATGCCACCTCCCATACCAGCAACTTGCTCAAGTTACCTGAGGATAAGCATCCTAAAAAAGTGTCAACATAAAGGTTGAGTAGAATTCATAGGTTTGAAATGTAATAGTTGAATACAAGTTATAGTGTAAATACTGGTATTGCAGGGATAATTATCATGGAGAACATTATTATCATGGAGAACAGTATTATCATGGAGAACAGTATTATTACCCTAAACTCATGAATCACATAAGAGATATTAAAGAGATATTGGGAGATATTACCCAAAGAGACATTAAAGAAATATTAGGAGATATTACCCAAAGAGACATTAAAGAAATATTGGGAGATATTACCCAAAGAGACATTAAAGAAATATTGGGAGATATTACCCAAAGAGACATTAAAGAAATATTGGGAGATACTACCCAAATAGATATTGAAGAGATATTTTCATGTACTTAGGCAATAATATATCAGGATAGCATATAGTTTAGAAAACAGTTGCATTCATGGTTTATAGCAGGTATCACAGGATTATAAAGTATGTAAGGTTATGAACTCATTAAGTCTTTGAAAAGTAATCACATTGTTATAAGATAAACGAGTATATAAAAGAGTTTGTAACAAGCATGTATCCCCCTCGCGGGTTTTTGAAAACATTAAAGAGATTGAAAAGCGAGGCTATGAACTCACCTGATATGTAGATGTAATAAATATTCCAAAATGAAAGCTGACGACCTTATCACAATCTTAACCAGGGAAGGTTGATATAGCAAAATGATAATAAACAGCCACGTCACGCAACCTGAGTAAATA
>BQNB010043962.1:25446-45179 GCA_026074375.1 Tanacetum coccineum
TATTGAGTTACCTCTTGACACCCCTTTACAATCAGCCATCTCTAATCCAAACCTTCTCACTTGCTTCAAATCCCTTATCCCTTGGAACAACAAATTTCTAATCGATGTCAATACAAGGTAATTTCTAAACATTTAGCTAACCGCCTCTCGCAAGTTGTGAACTCGGTTGTTAGTGAGGTGCAAATGGCTTACATAAAAGAAAGGCAAATAATTGATGGTCCTCTCATGGTTAATGAAATCTTAGCCTGGGCATCTAAGAAAAAAGAAACGTTTTTTATCCTCAAAGTAGACTTTGAAAAATCATTTGATTCCCTTGATTGGAAATTCTTAGACCATACTATGGATAGACCTTGAAGAAATTCAAGAGTCTGCCGATGAAGAACCTATAGTGAACACTAACACTCAACAAGAGGTGGTGACACCTGTTAAGCCTGATGATATATCCTTACCCATTCGTAGAACAAGTGGTAGAGTCAGCAAGCCTCCTCAGTTCTACTATGGTTTCCATATTGAAGAAGACAAGATTAGTGATAGTACACTAAGTGAATTGGATGAGCCTGCTAACTACAAGGAAGCGATGGCAAGTCCTGAGGCTGCTAAGTAGAAGGAAGCTATGAAAAGCGAGATTCAGTCTATGTATAACAAACTGGAATTTGGTTGACACTACACCCGGTCTTAAGACGGTGGGATGTAAGTGGATCTTCAAGAAGAAGACAAACATGGATGGGAAAGTACACACATATAAAGCTAGGTTGGTAGCGAATGGTTATACTCAAACCCACGGGATTGACTATGAGGAAACCTTCTCACCAGTAGCTAAAATAAAGTCAATTAGGATAATTCTTGCCATAGCTGCGTTTCATGATTATGAAATATGGCAGATGGATGTCAAGACCGCTTTCCTTAATGGAAAACTGACAGAGGATGTGTTTTTGGCACAACCAAAAGGTTTTGAAAATGCAAAGTATCCTAAAAGAGTGTGCAATCTTCAAACGGCTATTTATGGACTTAAACAGGCTTCTCGTAGCTGGAATCTCTGCTTCCATGAGAAAGTCACACAGTTTGGATTTTCTAGAAGCGAATATGAGTCCTGTATATATGTCAAAGTCAGTGGGAGTGTTGTAGTCTTCCTGGTATTATATGTGGATGATATACTACTCATAGGAAACGATATGCCAATGTTACAAAGTGTAAAAGACTGGTTGGGGAAATGTTTCGCTATGAAATATTTTGGAGATGCAGCATATATTCTTGGTATAAAGATTTACAAAGATAGGTCAAAACGTCTTATACGACTTAGTCGGGACACGTACTTAGATAAAATTTTGAAAAGATTCAAAATGGAGAATTCTAAGAAATGGAATCTACCCTTACATCATGGCATAAAGATTAGTAAGGATCTATGTCCGAAAATTGATGAAGAACTGGACAAAATGAGTCGAGTCCCATATGTTTCGGCTATAGGATTGATCATGTATGCCATGACGTGTACAAGGCCAGATGTCTCATTTTCTTTGAGCATGGTGAGTTGACATCAGCAGAATCCTGGCGAAGGTCATTGGACAGCTGTAAAGAATATTCTTAAGTATTTAAGAAATACTAAAGACAAGTTCTTAGTTTATGGTTGAGAAGAAGAACTCAGAATGACTGGTTATTGTGATGCAAGTTGGCAAACAGATAAAGATGATAGTCGTTCACAGTCTGGTTAGGTATTCTTGCTAAATGGGGGAGCGGTGACATAAAAAAAGTTCAAAGCAAGATATAGTGGCAGACTCCACATGCGAGTCTGAGTATATTGCAGCTTGTGAGGATTGAAAGATACTATAAAGTTTTAGTTGTTAGTTTGAATTTGAAAAATTATAAGCAATGATTAATATTGTAATGGATTTGGTGATTAAATAATAAAGATTTGTTTATTTGCATGTATGCTACCATTCGCTATTAATTGTCATTGTACTTCACTTTTGCATGTTTAGAAACCACTTCACTGATACTTAAGAGTATTACCGTCAAGACTCCTCATAACATACATTGAACTATAGGAATTAAATGTTGATTTAAGATGTATTGGTTAGAGGTCGTTCTCTTGTATCTTGAGCTGTTGTATTATGAAGTAACGCCCCCTGACATATTTCCGCTGCGACACATTTTTTGGGGGTGTTACACCCACTTAGAGAGATTATTTCATGTATTAATATCAAGAGTAATTCTAAAATGATAATGTCTTCTATTCTTAAAATGGAGATGCTAGGTATGTTTAAACGTTGTGCGTAAATGCCAGTTATAAAGGATATGCTAGGTATGACATGATGAGTTGACTAGTTTTATGTATTCAAAGTTTATTTGTTCCTTTCGCCTAAATGGGAAAGCGATATCCATGGGCCCCTCGATGATTATATGTTGACTTAAATGTGCTAGGCCAAGCCGGGACTAAATTGATGTGTTCAATTCAGTAGTCTCATATAGTTAAATAATCGAAAATCGAGAAACATAATATTGAACCTAGAGATTGATTAAAATCTATGTCTCATGTTCATACGATATCAGTAGAACAAAGGAATAGTTGATCGCTTATCTAAGGGCTGACTCTAAGGTATGATTCAGAGTTCAGCAGTTGCATTGGATGGCACTCTCTGCTTAGTTGATTAGGATAGAGTTAGACCAATTATAGTTGATGACTTGTCCAAGTGGGAGACTGTTGGATTTAGTGTCCAAGTTCATAACTAATTGGTAAGACTATCATCAAAAGTAGAGTCCTTTTTGGGTTGCCCTCAATGAACTGTAAAGAGAAATAATAAGTAACAAGCCTTGGGATGGTTTTTGGGGATGTCCCACATCGCCCAAAAGAGTAAACCCAACCCCCTCCTTTTGGATATAAATAGAGGGGCATGTCAAGGTCTTCATTGCTCATTCCTTCTTTCTTATTCATACTCCTTGTAAGTGTCTTTCATGTAACGGGACCCTAGGAGTTCGAATTCGAATTCTTTTCTTTTTGGTTCGTGGGTGTGAGCTATTAGAGGTACTCTCGTTTGGGTACTTGCCTCTAAGTTCGACCAAGGTGGTCCGCGTGTGCGAAATCCGATTTTCTCAAAGGTTAGTATTTTCTTATTTATTTCTTTCTTTTAAGTTGCTTTTATCATTAGGTCGAGATCCTTTAGGGTTTAGTTCCGTGTTAATCTAGTTAGGGATTAGAAAACCCATCAGGAATGAATAATGGGTATACGAAGGTTACCGGTGTTTTAGCCGCCTTGGGCTTTTTGAGGCGTTGCTGAATATATGTCTATGATGTATGAGTGGCTGAGTGGTGTTACTTTCTTAAGGGTTTAAGGGTTAGTGTCAAATTATCAAGAATCATATTACTTTTCGTATCTTTAAAACATGACCTTTAAGTTTTAGAAACTCAAAAAATACATCCTTGAAAATTGAAATAACAAGTTTGTTTGCCCGCGTTCCGCCGCGGGACGTTTGGCGGGCGGCGGTCAGGGTCTGTGTCGAAAGTTGTAGTAACGTGAGAAATTAAGACTGCTAATTATGGCCGCATTTGTAATCGTTTGGAGACTAAAGTTGTACATGAAAGCTTAGTAGAGGTAAGTACACTTAAATTACATATAAAAGAACCATCAAAAGGAGGTGGCCTCTTTTTTTTTCTACCGGGAGCCTTGAACTATAGCTAGTTCAATTCATAGATTTGTCGAAAGTTTTCTTTTCCATGGGGATCTGCATCTGCGGGTGCTACAAAAGACTGTTCTCCTTGAAATTTTGAACTGCGGCTGTTACAAAAGATATCAAGAATATGTGTGTTAGATTGTTTTTATGAAGGAACTATTCTAGCAGGCAACTATTTATTAGGTAGATTAACAGACGGTGAGATGCCTAGCTAATCGGTTAACTTATGTTTCAAACTGCTTAGAGTTCAAGTGTTTATACGATAAGTGGCCTTGATCGGTTTGGATCTTTTTTTAGTTTATGTGGGTCTGATTTTTCAGGTCATTTTCAGTTTGCAGGATGCAATTTTGTATGATAGCATAATATGGTTTATGCTCGTAGGAAGACACATAAATAAGAGGGATTATGTTATTATACAAAAACTGATGTCTAGGGTTTATATGGGTTCGAGTATATTTTGAAAGAATAATAGTTTGACCTTTAGGTTGAAAGAAGTTAATTTAGCTTTTCTAGTCCAAGATCTATATTTAACTGTCTAATTTAAGCTGCCTGCGTGATGGAAGAACATATGACAGCCGCTATAAAAAGTAGTGAAAGTAAATTAAAGAGATGTTGCGTACTTTGCTACCATTTCAGAGAATGGATGACCAGTGACTTCGTCTCCGGCTGAAGTGAAGAATGTGAACTGTCCGTTTGCGGTTCCGTTTGTGACTGTAGCTTTGAAATTGTACCTATCATTTTAGGTGGAGTAAAGTTATTTTTTTAAGTTATCGTTGTGAATCTATATGCATTACTATAGCATAATCATGGGACAAAAGCAGTAAGCAACAAAAACTACATGGGTTTGAAAAGCTCCAACTTATACAATTCTTTCAAATTAGTAGTAGTTATTATCTAACTATTCCTAAGTATTTCCTCATATGGTCTAGCGAACTGTTTTAAAAGTCATAATAGCAATTACAACGACACAATAAAGGTCTAGGGAAAAGTCAATACCTTTTGATTCTCCTCAAAGTTGTCGCACTAAGAATTAACCGTGAATTAATTCAGTCATATTTCCACTCATGAATGCCACTGTAGCTTGTGCCTTTGTGCACGGTTTCCCGGGCTAAAACTGCCTGACCTGGTAGAAAACACCCCTGCATGTCAGATTACACAATCGAATAACTTTTTATGATACTCGTTAAGATTTTACAATAATAGTTTATAAAAATGTTTTTTAAGGTTTAGATTTAACCGTCACACATATCTTAAAAAAAATTGTCGGTTATTTTAATATAATATAACATATGAAGAAGTATTAAACTTTACATCTTCAGTTAACTTAATTATTTTGTTATATTTTAAATCTTGAAAAAAGTTTCTACACCAAGTGATCTTCTTCACATCTTTAAGCTATGATACCACCATGACCCGCTGCTATCAGCTTAACTCCTTAAACTTAGCAAACAAAACAAAAATCTGAAATCTTAATATAATAATCATACTAATAAAAATATGAAATCAAGATTTCTCGAAGATGGATGTGCAACTCCGAGGTGGTGCGTAGGTGTAGCAGCGGGGATAGTGGCTGGAGTCGTAGCAACATAAGTTAAGAGTAAATGCGAGTTAGAGCGCTATCATATTACCTTAGACGACTCACTAAAAGTTCACAACAGGTTACACTTGATTTTGTTCTTCTTTTGAGTCTCTTGCCAGAACATTCAAAATCTGGAATAACCTGAAAAACATAAATAACCATATTAATCACCGCATATCTAAACGAAACCATTTCCTATTCTTGAACTTAACCAACACAGCTTTAAAAAAAAGATCTACAAACGTGAGTTGAGCCGGCGTAGGAGATATAGTAGTCGTTGGAGCAGCAAGCAGGGTACAACAAGTAGTTGAGAGAGCAGGGATGAAAAGGTGAGATTTTAAAGTAAATCTTCATTTATCTTCATATATGTCAGTTCCACCACTGTTAACCACTGCAAAACACAACAAAAATAACATATTAGACACTAAAGCCACTAATTCAAACAAAAACTAACATAAACAAACATAAAGACACATTTATATTTACTTACCTCGTCCCTTAAGAAACCTTTCCAGTTATCGTCAATGCCAATTAAACTACTGCAGTTGGTTTCGTGCGTAATGTTTGGGAATTCAGATTGCATATCTTTTGGCTCATTGTCCTAATGCTTTTTAAAATGCAATGAGCGTTTGGTAGCATTTGAATTGCAATTGGCTTTTGTTTTACTTCAATAAGCACCTACGAATAAGCAAATTGGACCTGCATATTTCAAAGTTCCTAAGGGCCACAAATATAAGCTTAATATATACAATCCAAACACCCATTAAGTCTTGGACATTACAAACCTCATAAACATCGTTTGATATCTCCAAGATAGAAACATCAATGGTTCCACCACCAAGATCACTCTGAGTCTTCATTCATCATTTTTGAATCGACAGTAAACATGTTGTCAAGTTTCAATCATGTAACGCCGTTTGGTTTCGCAGTGTCACTTAAAAAGGATCTGCATCACTACTATCAATTTCTGCAAAAAAATATTGCTATATTATTAGAACCTGAAAAACACATAATAGTCGAAATGCTGAACCACATATTGCAAGTGTTTACCTGATAGTGCTAAATACTCAAATCATGTAATGCCTTCTACAATGCTTTCATATATGCAACTACTTGGGTGTGCACGTTATTTTACAAATTCACTAATTATTTTTAAGGTTTAAAAAATAGTAAGAAAAAATTAGTTTCTCATATTGACATGGGCCTGTTAAGTTTCACAAAATTAAGCACACTTGGAAGACCACTTAAAAAGTTTTATCGCAACTATATACACCTGTATGTAATGTGCGAAAACTAAACCCTTGATCTATACATTCTAAGCATTTTATTTTACTCACATTTAATCTGTACGACACTGCATCGAAAGACGATATGCATATAAGCAATTTTACCTCAATTGTTGGTCTACATCATGTGAAGACGTTTGGCTCAGATTTGCAAGTGCGTCACCGGATAAATGGGTATGCAAACCTGCCATGGCTGTAAACACTAATCTGGTCGTGATGCCCTGCCAAGATACAGGCCGCTTTAACCCATCATGTTCCAGCAGTTAGAAGTAATAGAATCATCATTGCCCACCAACAAAAATCTTCACACTCAATACAATGGCTACCAACTTAGAAAAACAAATGCCACACTTTGAAATTCAGTCCGTTTTGAGGATATGTCTGCCATGGCCGCCAGCTTAGCAAGCCTGCCCCACCACGTCGACACCTAAACACGTGTCAAAGTCAAATGTGACCCAACACGACACACATTTAGCGAATAGCAGCATAAGGTTTGTGTCCAGACCCGACATCCTCCTTTTTTCCCGTTATTTTTTCCAGACACGTGCAACAAAACATGTAAGCCACAAACAATCAAATTGAATCTGTTTTAAGGATATGTTTGTCATGGCTGCAAGCTTGGAAAGTGGCAAGCTTTCCCCGCCATGAAACAAATAATCTTATCCTTGCCCGTATCCACCCGAACACGTGTCAAACACCCAAACGACATAAAATAACTTCATAATCCAGAAAATAAGTTGATACTTTGTTAGAATGTGAAAGCGTTTGGCTAAGATTTGAAAGTGTGTAACCAGATGGTAACCACTACCAAAGTTAAACCACAGGTGGCATTCATGCAATAAACTCTCATATTTAGTGGAAAATTTAGTGGCAATCTCAGTCGGAAATAAATGAATAATGAAGATCGGAGCGAGATGGCAGAGAAAGAATCTTCATCGGCTTAATTACTCTATTATTACCAATGTAAAAGCAATACCCAAAACTGATACTGTTTGCAAATCGCGACAGATGCTTATATATAAGCATAAACACAAATCCCAAACAGTATTATTTTGTTTCTAACCCTTTATGTGTAGGGTAGTAGGCTCAAATACAAGCGTAACAATTGAAAAAGTTGAGCATCCGGCGTCGCTGCAAATGTTATAATTTACCCTGCCAAAAGCGCGGACGTCACAAAATCGTAGGCGACCTCGCTGCTCTTCATCAGATGTTATAGTAAATCAAAGTAGTATCAGCGCCAAAAGGAAAGCAACATATCGCTCCTTAAAAATCCATTACAAATGGAGTATACTAAAATTGACTAAGAAACCATATCTTTTCAGATGTTATAGTAAATCGAAGTAGTATCAGCGCAAATCCGAAACAGCTGCTTATATATAAGCATAAACCCAAATCCCAAGCAACCACTTATTTGCAAGGTTTTAAGCACGCTATAAAAAGTAGCATGAGCGCTGGCTACAAATAAGAAGAACAACCACCTCACATTAGCCTTTACAATATGCTTATTTAACAGCTTATGAGCTTATTCGATTTGGCTTAAATGTCATAAGCATACTATATAAACCAACAAACATAAGGATGCTGTTTTAAGCATACTTCTCAGCAAATACCCTAAAATTTAAAAACAACACAATTAAACCTAACCCCATGAAATCTAAATAAATACAACGAAATCCCCATAAAATAATACAAATCAAATTAAGAAAATTTAAAAAAACTTACAAATGTGATGGATCTTAGTCGGCTGATATGTGATGAGAGAATGAAATAAACACTTTCTGGTTGTAAGATGTATATGTAAAGAAACAAATCCTCACCAAAACAAAACACCCACAAAACATACCACCGATCTGAGGTCACCAACGGCAACAACCGACCACCAACGTCACACACCATAAACGGCGGCAACGAAGGCAGCGGAGAGGCCATAATTTTTATGATGAATATGATTTAGGTGATAGATCTGGGTTCTGTAACAGATGTGGGTATATCTTTTGCAATGGAGAGAATTTGTGGAAGAAGGACACGTACAAATAAAGGTTTGATAGTGGAAGGATACGTGGAAGGAGGTGAGGAAGGAGTATATTATACTATATATATAAAGAGTGAGATTGTTGCCCCGAGGTGTGATTAAATGCTACTCGGGTCAACGGGTCAACCCGCCAGCCGGAACCCAATCCAATACTATATTTTTATAACTTTTACACATGTCTGAATCCAATCCAGATCATAAGGTACGTGTCCACCTTCTACCAAATTCTTCCCACCATCAGAACTCATCTATCACACAACATTTCATCTTCTTCTTCAAATACAAACTGGACCACCGCCCTATTGTCTTCAATGCTACAGTAATTCTTATGCATTGTCTTCAATCTTTTCACCTACAAAAAGAATTGCATTCGTTGCTTCAAACCGCATGTACGAGGTTTTTCTTTTGATATTGGGGAAAATATTAATTTTAATTATACCTTACTTTTTTGTGTTTTTTGTTTTAGGAAACTATATGAGATAAGATTTTGAGATCAGGATAAGAAGAGAAAGTCGGGTAAGACCAAACCATCATTTCTCTTTAATTTTTGGTTTTTCATACATTTAAGTTGATTTTAATGATATGTGTATTGATTACAATGATAGGGTGATTATGTTGTATACATAGGATGATGAGGTGTAGGGTGATTTGAGTTGCGGGTGTGATGTGAGAAGATGAGGATGTGGATGGTAGTAGGAAAAGAAAGAGGTTTTATAAAGTTAAACATCAAATTTATAAAAAAAATTAGGGGTTTTAGTTTTTTTGTTTTCATTAGTTGGAATTTAGGTTTATTTGTGTGATTCGGAAAATATTAGGTTCCTTATTTGTCATTATCATGGTCTTATAGATAGGTGTTTTAGGGTCCTTGATTGTGAATTGAAAATTTTATGAAAATATGTTTTGGAAATTGCATCCAGTAGTCGAGGATTACAGGAATAAATTTTTGGGTGCAAGCATAGGTGGAATGTGAAAAATAGGATGGGTTTATGATGTTATGAGTGAATGTTGTTGCAACTTAGGTCAACTGATTTACTTATGATTTACGTCAACTGATTTAGTTATGATTTACCTACAGTCCATTGTGACTGCGAACGCTTCATTGCCCCTTGAAATATTACATGAGCCTCTTTATGTGAATTCCAAACAATTATGCGTTGTTTAGGCAAAGTCGATCGCATGCCAGGCAAACCTCAAAGATAACCTGATAAAGAACATAAAGTTATTTAATTAAGAAATCTTATCGTTATGACATGTATTTTTGAACATAATGCCTAACACCCACTAAAGGTCAGGCTTCATGAGGGCGTTTTTACGATTATGTGACCAAATGCGGCCGGGAACATACAGTCTACAAAATTTATGTCTTTCTTTCAGTTCTTATGGAGAAGTTAAATTATTATCTTCATGAAAGTTATAATGTTAAAGTATCTCATTGTAAGACATAGGTTTTAACACTGAAACAAATTTCTTTGTTCCTTTACCTTTCTTTTATTTTTTTGGTTGACTGAGAAATATATGAAAATATTGCTGAGACATTGGCTATTTTAGTGACACCTAACTTTCGACATTGAGTGACACTTTTTTACGAGTTTGTAGACCAGAACCTTCATATTTTATTACCTAATAAATATAGAGTTGTTTGTGTGCTAAAATGTTACGCAGGAAAAACGACTTTAGACGGCTTTTTCGATGATGATTTTGTTTTTGTTGCAGAAAAGTTGTTTTAGAATGATGTTTGGTTGCTAAAATGTTTGCAGCGATGCGTTTTTAAGATGTTTTGGGCTGCTTTATGATTACCGAAGCAGGTAAAGCTAAGAGTCGATGCTCAGGTTTGGTTGTATCTGATGTACAGATGAGCGACTCAACAAATGGTTCTTTCTTTTATGTTAGACAATCAAAACATCATTGACAATAAAGACAAATTGTATTTATCAAATTGATCTTTAGCAAACTCTATACACTGCTAACATCAACACATATGTGGTAAGATGAAATCCTTGGTATCCATTTATTTTACTTAATGGTATACAATTTTTTTAAAAGATCGATATATTTAATGATATACGATTTTAATAAAGATTATAGTAATATATATTATGATGTTGTTTGCAGGCATGTTAAGGAACCTACGTCCAGGCTTAAATGGTCTTCCACAACCCAAGAATGAGTATCTGATAACTGTCTGATATGCTCACGAAGACGTTGACGAACCACAGAATCCAATTTCTTTATTCCTGAAGGAAGTTTTATAAAAGTTTAACCAAGGAACATGGATTTTAGGCCTGAGATACTTGCAAGCAGTTGGGGTAAAGAATTTGTGGCAGGAGGGTTTGGCGAGAGTGATGGAAATTGATAGTGTTAAGAGTTAGGCAAATAAGTAGTCCGTCCGGTCTGACTTTTAGTCTTCTCAAGAATGCTGCTCCTGTTACTTCCGTTACTTTTCAGGTTATCTTTCTTACTTTCGCACTTTATGATACAACATTTACATTTAAAGGTTTAAACAAATGCAAGTGGTGTTTGCAGCAATGTTGGTGTTTGATCCCCTGCTACAGGGTGTGTTTTACTTGGTTAGGATTATGCGGAAAGTGGAAGGATGGTAGAGGCCGCGAATCGCTCGCCTCGGCAACCTCCACATGCGCACCTAGGCCTTGGATTAATGCAAATATGTCATTTTAGATGCTGAATGAGTGTTTATATAATATAATGTTGCAGGAGATGATGATTATTTTCATTTTAGTACGCGTGGTTTACCGACCCCTGTATTTTGGCTGGGCGTCACATCGGCTGTGTAATTGCAGCCACGTTGGGTGTTTGGTCCCGTTTATGTATTCATAAATCTGAGCCTCATGTATCGTGACGTAGACACTTTGTACATCGCGCTTTGATATCTGATTTTTTCATTGTGCTTCACATGAGTATTTAGCCTGGCATTTTTATAAAGTTATCGACTTTTATATAATGGTGGCTTTGGATATAATGTGGGGTTCGGCTTAAAAAAAATTAGAAATGTGGGTTTTGGTTTAAAGAAAGGCTCATGCTTCCTCGGCGCCACTGCTCTTTTCGTTGGCGTTGGAAGGCGTTTAGAGTGGTGAGTTTGTAATGTTTAATTATGATTGCCAGTTAATGAATGGCGCTTAACAAAGAACAATTGAGATAGTTTTGGGACCGAACCAATGAACAGAGTTTTGACTCCATGTTGACATGTAAGGTATGTTTTATTTGGTTCGTCTTCAATTGATCAATGTATCTGAACTTCCATACTAAGGTATTCACCATCTGTTGTTATTTGTATTATACTTTCATAAAGCTATTATTTGTTAATGTGTCACCGAGATACAGAGACTCTGTTCGGGAAATTACACCCGGGTTACCTTTGTTTCTCTACAACTATACCACTCACCAGTTACAGAGTTACATGGTATATTTGAAAGCCAAACGAATATTGATGCGGTTGCAGTATATTCGAGCTATGTCCTGAGCAATAGTCTGAGCAACAAGAGGAGCTGAGGCGTGCGGTAAAGTCATTGTTGATGGATTATGAAAACGAGCTCATGTTTGATCGTCTAACATATAAATCTCTTATGTTGAAAACTTTACATGGGTCTAATTATTGAAACAGTTGGTAGCTATGATAGGGGAAACTGAGATTAAGGATGACGATGCTTACAAGGAAGAGCTTCTTGATTAAGAGGAGGGACACGAAAAGGCACCTTATTCAGCTGCAATGTCAGCTAACGGAAATTCTGTAAAAGGTATGGTTTTTATTTATTTATTAATTCTTTCTGTCGAAAAGTTGTAGTATGCGTTTGAATTGTAGGTGAATTACAGCATGTATAAACACGGACTTTTCCCATAGTCGACTTTACATCTAATGCGTATATTAGTTTGTCATTAGTCCAGGGACTTTTAGCCTTAGATTTAAGTATGTGATTTTCGGCATTAGACCTAATAATGACACCAGAAAATTAGTGCATGTGTGCTTGAGTCAGCGTACTTATTAGATCCTCGGTGTTTTCCATAATGTTAGTGATTTGCCGTTCTTTTGACATTTAAAGCTGTGATAGTTCAATAATCAGTCATTGGGCAAAATGATCCGTTGTCACCTAATTGGGGAATCATAAGGCTTTATTTGCAATAAGAAAATAGGTTAAATCGGTACTTTACTACGGACACGAATTTTGTACAGCTAGGAGACGAAAGATCAATGAGGCAGCCATACTGAAACATGACAATCAGGTGTTGACTTTTGAAAGATATTAAAAAAACATAGTCTAATATATATCAGAATGAGTTTGTTTTATAAAATATATAAGAAGAATCAAGAAAGGGGTATCTGATATGTCAAATGAGGTAAGTGTTGATATATTTCTAGAGAAGTTGGATGAAGTCCATGACAAGCTGCAAGAACTCTGAAACGAGAAGATACAAGTTTATAGTTAAGATGCAAGTTTATAGTTTTTTATGTACTTAATGTGAAAAAAATTATATAATAGAGAGTGTACCCGAATGCAATAATTAGTAAATGAGGGTATAGAAAAGCGTAACTGAGCTCTAATTTTATCTTTTTTTGTTCAAGATTATATTTTGGACAACTTGCACATAACAAAACACACCTTAAGTCTATTTCTATTTAAGGAACATGATTTTTAAATAAGTGCTATATGTTTCTAGCTATAACAAGTAGACCAGTTCATGATTTGAATATTTTTTATTCAAGTTAATGTTATAGCATTGCAGGGTGATGTACACCTTTGTTATTAATTTCACAGTTCATACACATACTGGATCGGGCAGATTGACGAGCTAACGGTTGATGCAAGCTTTACTTTGCTAATCAAAAGCGTTTCATGGAAGAAACGATCTTCGTTACTGGTATGATAAAATTATCGACTTAACACAAAAGAACATTAGACACTCATGCCCCCTTTCACCTTATTGTTTATCAAATCTTCTTCCCGCAAACTAAACACCATACCAAAAAATCTGTTGTCATCTAATTTGTGTAAGGTTGATGATGTGCTTTCCTTGATCTTTTTCATGAAAACCATTGACGCATACTAATTTTCAAGATGCTTTTGATTCAGCGGTTCGTTGGCAACACAATAAGATTGCATGCAAGGAACCACTAATAGCAAGCATTTCCAATCAGAGGAAAGATGGTACTTTTTTTGGTTATTAGATAAAAAGTCAATAATGTTTTCTTCTATTAAGATTTCCATTTTAATTGGAATGCAACAGAGTAATTTTTTTACTGATATAGGAAACACACATTATGTTTTTTAAACAAACCATATAAGTGCAACATACTTGCCTTTTCCTACTAAAACCGGCAATTTATTGTATCAATAAAGGGCAAGTATAGTCGTTTGTGTTTTTTCTATATGGCAGGAGAAAGCTCATGAGTATTACAATGGAATGACGAATGACCAGTTCAAGAAAATGCAGGAATTAGGAATTCATAGCAGGTAGAAGCTCCAAAAAAACCGCTTCTAAGTTATAGTTGATGTTTTTCCATCTGTAACTCCTTTTCCATAGGACCCGCTTACTGTTGTACAAGTGTGGCTCAAGGATAAAAGCTATATGTATTATATCACTGTTGTACTCGCGTACCTCAAGGGTAAAGTTATTTGTGTTACGTTGCCCCAGAGTTTGTAGTCTACAGATTTTTCTTATTGTATGTGTCAATGTGTTATGTTTTTAGCTTGATAAATGGTTGTATTACATAATTGGCCACAAGACACAATGATATCGTTTAAAATATTGACACAATGATATCGTTTAAAATATTGACGATACACAAACACCCCGTCGCACAACGTAAATTAACGTGAAATCCCGCGCTCTGCAGCGGAGCGCGGGTTAAAAACCTCGTTGATATAATGTCTAACTCGGCGGGTTTTGGATTCGGGTCGCATTTAATGACAATGGGTCTGGTCAGGCGGGTTGCAACATTAAATTGCACCCGGAGTTCCTAGGGTTTGTATGGTTTTATAATTGTTTAGTTATCAAAATTAAATATCCATTTTTCACCTTCAACTATCAAATCTTAACATTACATTTTGAAGTATCATCTATATGTATCTACGAGTGGGAATGTTCTCGTGCGTTGCGGCGTGGCTTCATCTTTTCTGAATTGAAATCGGTGGTTATATGCCCCCGTATGTATGTGTTAAATATGCCGACATGTACTTCAACTTTTTCATAGAGCATGGTCATATCAAACTTACAATGACATCATACTTATTGTAATTATTCCTTCCTACCCTCTATTAGCCTATCAAGTTTCTATAACCATGTTATTTCTCAAGCTTTAGAGACACTAAACACGTCCCCATTCAAACACTTACGCTCTGTTCTTGAGTTAAATTTGAATGGGAAGGAAAAGAAAAAGAAAGTAAAGTGGAGAGGAGGGAAGAGGAGGAAAGAAAGTTGGTATTTTATTTCATGTTCTTGAGTTATGAAGAGTGAAAGATATAGAAGAAAAGTTGTCAATAAAATAAATAATAATTTACGAATATACCCTTTTAAAAAAACAAAAAGGTAAAGAAGATGAGGACAAATATGTCATTTACATCTTTTAGGTGGGGTTTACTTCACTTTCATCCCAATAATAGGATGAAAGTTATCACTCTATAAACCCACAAACCACCCACCACTTTCTTCCTTCTGTTTTCCTTTTCATTCTTGAAAAATCTTGAGAACACCATAAAAATCACTTTACTTTATTTGTTTTCACTTTCATTTCAAAAAGAAACTCTAGAACACAGTGTTAACTATATCACACTATCATCCATATTTTTCAAGACATCTTCATCAACGTTGTATGCAACAAACCTCCTACCGAGTGCCGAGTTTTCTATTACAGACAATGCTAAGCATCCTATGAACCCCTCCATGAGTAAAATTAGATAGTAAAAATAATAACACAAATCTTAGTGGTATGCAACTAATTACATGATATAGCCTTCCAAGCTCTCAACCTAGTTATTTCATTGTTTACGATATACAGAAGTGGCTTGAATGCGTAATAACACTATTAGCTACTATTTAAAAAGGCATTCACTTAGTATCTACTCCACAAATTTATAAACTTTAAGTAGATTCAATACGAACAACCCATGAATCCACGTCACATCCGTTGATCAAAATCCTAATTACAATACTTATCACCAAAAATCATCACGCGCCTTTGCATTGTTTCACCTCAATTTTAATACTTAATCAGCTAATCCCCATACACAAAACACCTAAACCTAATACATCACTAAATCACAATTCAATTAAAATCACAACATCAATAACAACCTAAACAAATAAATAAAAAAGCATACCAAAACTTAAACTCGGACAAACAGTGAACAAACGGGCGCAACTCATTAGAGCTCCTAGAGGCAAAGTAGGGCCATCATTCAAATCCTGAAACTTTGGATCAACTTGAGGAGACAAAAACCTAATAAGCAAATTCAAGATATAAATCCCTAAAGCATAAAAGACAACATAAAACCCTTGTACAAACAACACAACCAATAGATCAAAAAGTTTTTAAAAAATCAAGCTAAGGATGAAAAAAACCGATGACGTGAATATCAGTTGGTTGAAGAATTGAGCTCCAATTAGTCTACAGGTTTTGCCCAAGGACGTCTTCTCTCCCTTAAGCGTGTTTCCGAAATTTTCTACCAAAACTCTCAGAAGATACTACGTATATGTAAAAAAAGAAAAAAAAACATATATATTATATATAGTAACACGGGCATTAATGGGTTGTGAGCCAGAAGAAAGAAAAAAACAACCTAAAAATAACGAAGATAATGCCAAAAACCGAAACCGAATCCTGAAACCGAAAAAGCCAATCCGAAACGAACTAAGAACCGATATTCGCATTTGTCAAACCGTAATTTACCAACTAACAAATTAGGTTTTCGGGTTGGGTTGGATATGGGTTTTTTGCCAATCAGAACCCATAAACCAAAATTTACTAATTAAATATATAGTAGTATATATATATTATATATATTCATGTATTAAAAAATACCATTAAAATTTTATCCTAATTAAAAAAAACACTTTTTATATTTGAAATATTTTTTTTGCTAAATATCTATGTAATAATTATTTTTTAATTTCGGTTTTCGGTTCGGTTCGGTTTTCGGGTTAACCCAAAAAAGAATTTTTGTTTACGGGTTGACCCAAAAAAAATTTTAACCGAACAACCTGATAATCGAACCGATCAACACCGCCTAAAACGGGACAAGGAGAAATCAGGCTAGTTAGTCACCATTATAGATTTGCTGGATTAGTGTGTTGGGCAAGAAAAGAATCAGGCCATAAGGTTAGCCAACTAAAATATAGGATGGTTTTTGTTGTGGAACACGTGATGGTATTAGTATGATAGGTTAATATCATTACCACATCGACGACGACTTCTTTTTAATTGTACCCCAAACGGTTTTTACATTATCACAATAAGTCGGACACATGTGACTATTGTTTGTAGTTGAATTATTTTATGTGTAGTGCCACATTTACGAGTCTGGGATTGGCAATTCAGTTCCTTACTAAACTTTGTCTGCGAACGCCCCAAAACATAGCATTTTCTGACTCTTTCACATTATTTTCTTAAGTATTTTTATACTTCATCTCGTTCTCTATGTTTTCTATTTCTCTTTTCATTTTATGATGTTTTAACATAATTGTTCAACTTGCACCTTCAACTAATCACAAAACTAACACAAGGCTTTAAAAGTATAAAAATGCAATCTTATTGGTTAACAAGTGCAATATTGTTATTTTGTGCGTAAACAATAAATCGTTACCTAAAGGTACTTGAAGCAGAGATTGATAGTGTATTTGGTTGCATTAAATCGTTTCCTAAAGGTATTTCATGCGGGAGAGATGCTTTGAGGTCACAACATATCTTAGATGCTTTATGTGGAGAGGGGTATGGTAATGCCGCAGATCTCTTAAAGGCCAACAACTCAGTCGTTACTTTGTGGTTAGCGAGGAGGTGTCCATCTATTTTGACAGAGTTTGTTGCATCTGCTCTTCTCACGCCAAGATCCATCCATTTAGTAGCACCTTAGGATGGCATAGCCTTAAAATTAAGGGTGAGGTTCAAACAAGGAAAGGCTTACGGTGGATACCTAGGCACCCAGAGACGAGGAATGGCGTAGTAAGCGACGAAATGCTTCGGAGAGTTGAAAATAAGCATAGATCTGAAGATTCCCGAATAGGTTAACTTTTGAAACTGCTGCTGAATCCATGGTTAGGCAAGAGACAACCTGGCGAGCTGAAACATCTTAGTAGCCAGAGGAAAAAAAAGTAAAAGCGATTGCACTATATGGAGATGGTTGGTTTTCAAGGTTGCCATGAAATGTGTGGGTAAAGAAATGTCAAAGTAAAAAAAGGTAACGTTACTCAATCATGTCTTTCACGAGGTATGGGGAGGTAAGATGTAGACAGTCTTATCCCTACTCGAAGGTAGACTGCTTCCAGAGGACCTCTGGCCTTTTAAGGGGTGAGGATCGAACCCTTGACCTCTTTCTCTAGAAAGGAGAGGGTATTCCAACTTATCCAACCCTACTCTTAAGGAAATGTTAAAGTAAGTTTGGAGTTGAAGTGTTGGGTGGGGCTGAGGCTCTTTTACATAGTGTTAATAAGGTGGGAGTGAATATCATAATGATGGGTCTCTTGCAATGCTTACTATGGAGTTATGCAGTTAACCTTGTGGATAGATCGGCATTACTCCATGAGGTTAGGGTAAGGTGTCCCTCTATTTATTTGTGGGCGGATTTCTTAACGAGAGTGTATATAGGAGACACATATATTTGGTCTGCCACTGGGGTGCAACAAGGTGACCCATTGGGACCTCTTATTTTTGCTCTTGTATTGCACCCGCTAGTACACAAGATCAGAGACAGTTGCAAGCTTCTTCTTCATGCTTGGTATCTTAATTATGGAACCGTTATTGGAGATTCAGAAGAGTTTCTAAGGTGTTAGACACTATAAAGGTGAGGGCCCTCGTGTAATGGTATGAAGCTTCGCGAGGGTTTATTTCATGTAGATATTTAGAGTCCGTTTTTGCGTGTGAAGCTTCTTGGGGGAGCTGTTAGTAGAGACGCCTAATTTATTAGTGGGTTGGCTATGAGAAGAGCCGTGAATGCTGTTGATTTGGTGATTCTCCTTTGATAGTTACATGACCCACATAGTGAGCTCCTTTTTTGTCGACCATGTATGGGTATTGCCAAACTCTTTTTTGGTTTAAGGACTTGTCAACCAGTACACATGAAGGAGGCGGCCTTATTTTTTGACAAAGGTTTACGTAGGTCAATTAAGAATATAATGGTTTGTGGAGGACCTTTCTTTGGAGACTTACAGCGGTGACTTACTCCTTTACACATTCGTCTTGGTGGTTTGGGTTTGTACTCGGCAAAAGTGATTTCCTCCTATGCTTTTGTGGCCTCGAGGGCCCAATCATGGGTGCTACAAGACCACATCTTACATAACAGTGACATATGTGGCATGGATGATGATTATGTTTCTGCTTTGGCTTGTCTATGTGATACGATTCTAAGTTTTTGTGGCGACTTGCTTCTTTACCCATTCGTCTTGGTGGTTTGAGTTTGTACTCGGCAAACGTGGTTCCCACCTATGCTTTTGTAGTCTCGAGGGCCCAATCATGGGCGCTACAAGACCACATCTTACGTGACAGTGGCATATGTGGCATGCATAATGATTATGTTTTTACTTTGGCTTACCTACGTGATACGATTTCAAGCTTTGATTTTAGTTGCTTCAATAATAAGGACACCGCCCCCTCTAAAGCCAAATAAACACTGACGAGTTCCTTTTTTAATGAAATGGTCAATGGTATGAAAGTCTAGTTTGATAAGATTATGAGACAGAAAGCAGTTTTTGAGTCTCTACGCGCACCACATACTTAGGATTTTCTACTAGCTATCCCCATAGACGGCCTCGGTCAACATATCTCACCGGTCGAATATTGTACCATCCTTAAGTATCACCTTGAGATTCCATTATTCCCGGTTGATGCGATATGCCCTGTTTGTCACAAGGCATGTTTGGATTCCTTTGGGGAACATGCAATTCATTGTAAAGAGCTCCCGTGCTTCAAATACTGACACGATATGGTTAGGGACGTTCTTTTTGACAT
>BQNB010043963.1:0-45179 GCA_026074375.1 Tanacetum coccineum
ATAAGCAATAAGATCAGAGGAATAAACACAATTCAATAAGCAAATCATATGAGCATATTATGACCAATTTTAGACAGATCTAGTGAAAATTCAAATTAAACTATATTTAAACTAAAAACTAGACATATAAAGCTAACAATAGACTGAATCAACACTAATAAGCAGATAATAAGCAAGAATAAGCAGTAATAAGCAGATTTATAAACTAAAATGGAAATTAACTTAAAAGAGAAAGAGTAAATGCACCTTTGATCCTATCTAAACAGGGATCTAAATTGCTCTTTAGAGCTTAGATCTACAAGCTAGCTTAAAACATAAGCTCTGAATAAGCCCTATAAGCCATTCTCTTTCTGGCTTATCTTCCAAGTGGCTTATTCAGTTGATTTGAGTGGATTTTTGGTGAATGACTTATTCAGCTAAACTGAATATAAGCTAGCTTATTAGGTAACAAAAGAGCTTATTAGCTTATTAGGTTATGTCTAAACACATTTTTAAACGAATTTGCATAATAGAAAAAACAGAATTAAAAAAAAACAATTTAAGGAAACAAACTGAATTTTTATTAATATTGAAAGAGTTACAACTTTAAAAGGAAATTACAATCAGAAAGACAATAAGCTAAATTTTTAAAACAAAAGCTACACTAAAAAGCTCCTAAAATACTACTCAGCTAGACCATTCATCTGTGTGTTGATGAGGCTCTATTTATAGCCATGAGAGGAAGGATCTAATCATGAAGGAGCATCCTCAGCTTCTAATCTCAGCCATTAGATCAAATCCCATCATACAATCCGTCTTCTTAGCCCTTGGATCACATTTCCACGTATCACAGCCAATAGGAGTGCTGGGGATTGCCAGCGTGGCTAAATTGGGTGTCAGAGGTGTCAGAAAATCCTTCTAGAAGGATGGGAGCGTGTGGGTGAAAGGGAGAGGTATATTTAACCTGGTGAGTTGTGTGAATGTAAAAACGAGGGAGGGAAAGGGATGAAGGAATAGTAATTTTGACCCGTTCTTATAAAAGTTTAACTTGGACTGGATGGGATTAGGCCTATTAATCACTTGGGCTTGGTTATTTAATTTTGGGCCAGGAAATAGATTTAGGAAATGGATTTTTAATTTTAGGCTTATATTTGGTAGAATTCAAGTGTTAATGGGCTGACCCGGCCCATGAAATGGGTACGGGTTGGCCCATTAAAAATGAATATGCCTCCGGCTTCGGTTTTCTGCGCTCTTTCTATTCCCGTGCTCGGTTTTGTCTGCTTTGCCTTTGTTTTTTGTCCTTTTCATTGAATATCCGTACCTGAAAGACACAATTTACAATACAAACGAATACAATGTATTTTTATGTCGTTTTTGTTCATTATTGGCCTTTTTAGCTTAATATTAAGAAATAAATGATATGTGTTTAAGCACATATCAGGTCCCATTCTCGTAAAATAGCAAAGCATATGCTTTTTCCATTTTTAAAATTTTCCCGGCTCTAGTCGAGGAGAAACAATAGAGTAGCTGCCTCCTTTCTTGTCAACTAGCTGGGGTACATTACTTATAGCGGCCATTTAGGATCAAGGTTTTAAAAACTTTCAAAGCAGATTTGTAAAAAGTTTTATAAACCTTCTGCTCTGATACCACTTGTTATTCCCCTTAAGTTAGTTACCAAAAACTACAAAGTTAAGATAAACTAACTCATGGCTCAAAGTAATGTAATGAAAATCAGTTTTGACAAATATAAATGTAAACAAGTAAAGAACACAAAACTAATTTTCAACGTTTAATTCTTATAAATTTATAATATACCCCATTGTTTGTGGAACAACAATAGGGATTGAATGACAATGTGTGTGTGCGTGATCTCCTCACTAACAACTTTGCATAACTTAAAGTATTATGCAAAGTTGACAAGTATGCTAACCAACTGAGCTTGCTCAGGGACTTAGTTGATTTTATAGGAGTAGGTGTTTGTAAAAGATACAATTTTGAATGCATAACCTTAACCTACTCCCGTTTACAAGGCATGTTTATTTATACTACTTAGGTAGGGTCATACCCACATGGGTGATAAAGGTGTGTCCCAAGGTTGATTGGCTAGTACATATTGTACAGGTTTGTCTCTATTACAATTCTAATCTAGGAATGGGATAAACATACTTTCTAAAGTCAGTGCTGACACTGACCTTGTCTTCATACCCTATTCAAGATAGTTTAACTTCAGGTGGATAAGAGCTTGGGCTTGTCCATTCAAACTATCCCACTTATTCTTCAGGCACATATCTTTAGGGTCTTCTAGTTGTTGGAGATCGTATGGGGTTCAGTTAGTCTATTGCCAGAACTCACTAAACCCATCACCTTCTTCTTTGGCTCAGTGACCTCATTCACTAAGAACCGCCTCACTGAATGGTTTCGTCTTTCTTGTAGACTCAGGTTGAACACTTGAAGGTAACTCACTGAGTGAATGTTCACTCAGTAAGCTTGAAATGTTTAAGGTTATCTAACACTTAGGATATTTTGTATTCAAATCCAAGTGAAAGATCATTGGGCACTAAATTGGCCCAACATAATGCAAGTTTGAGAGACTTACATAAAATTTGTAAAACCGTATGCATATGACTTGTAAATGATGCTCATGAGAATGATAATGTACTAGTCAAATGTAGACTACACTTAGTCTAGAGACAGAATGTGTTCATAGACGTTTCTCTTTATACGCGGGATAACCTAACGGTTATACGTTAAATCAAGTATTCATGTGTTTAAAGTAAAACGTTCAAGTTACTAGGTAAATGTTAACTTGCAAAATATCAGTTGTCACAGTAGTGGTGAAAGGTTAAATAAGAATAGAGAATGAGAGTGTTTAGATACAGGGGTAAACGAAGACAAGAAATGGTGGAAAGAAGAAACTACCATTGCAATTAACGAAATTTTAACAAGCATTAGGGTTTTGGACTAAAAATGAGTGAAAATTGCCACCTTGAAACTCTAGACGCATAACTCTAGACCTGATGACCAAATGCATAACCGTACATTGTAGCACTGAATGCTTTTAAGGTCTGTTTCATGTGTACATAATTGGGAAGGGATAAATAAACAATTACAGTCACTTAAAAAATCTTATAACTAAGAGTTAGAAGTTTATTATTGTGATAACCGAAGATTTTCCTAGGTTATAGTATCCCAAAATACTATGACTATATATCTACATATTCCTACCTATTCAAGTTTCTATTAGAAAACTCGCCGTTGACTTTTGTTGACTTATTTACGCTAAACAGTTACGGTTTAACTGACTGTCAAATATTATTATGAACTACTCTCTTTGAAGTTAAGTTTCTATTTTCTAAACGACTACGGTCACATATAATCACTTACCGGGAAACCTTCCCGCGCATAGCGAAAAACGGCAGTAACGCGTCCCGGCACGACAAAAAGTCAAAACTCGTCTAAATGTATTTAATAAATAAAATAAACTTATTTTAAGTTTTAATTGATGATTTCATAAAACATTACATAAAACGCGAACATTTCAAGTCATGACTAGGATTAACGGAAAACGGAGAAACAACGTAAGTCCGCGCTAAATCTAAAACAATTTAACTATAAAACCTATAGTATGAATATTCAAAATTTAAGTAAACGTATTGTTATTTACATTCATTTTATTTTTGAGAAAACCTTTCGAGTCACGACAATTTACGAACAAAGAACAGTATTGATTTCTGAGACAAGACGAAAAATAAAGGATACCCTTCCCACCCTTGTACCAAAACCAGACCCAAGAGGGGGCAAGAGTGCTATTTTGTATCCTCTATGTCTTGTCCTCCTCCTTATCTTATACATTTCAAGTATGCACATACATATTCATTCCCTCAAGTCATCAAAAACAAAACTCTCTCCCTTCTTTCTCTTTGGTAATCGGACAAGCAAGGAAAAACCACAAAACCAAACACTTTTCAACATTTAACAAGAACAAGGAAGCAAGAAAGACACAAGGGTTAATATTCTAATAGCTGGGGTGTATTAAAAACAACGTTTAGGTTGTTATTCGAGTCCAAATCCTCATTCAAAACCCTCTTTTCGTAAGTCTTCGAAGTTCTATAATACTTGTACTTTTAATATCTACTAATGATCTAAACATAGATGTACAATGCGTTTGTAAATTTTTGTAACTTGAAAATTATGAAAAACCCTAAAAGGGTGCGGTTTGGTTCGAAATAAGAAAAAGGGGAAGAAGAAGAAAAGTCACTTTTATAAAATGGTCTTAATGATAAAATAACATTTGGAGTCTAAAGATTTATTTTGGTTTCGGCTTATAAATAAGCTCACCAAGAGCTTATTCGAAAACTTATGAGCTTATTTGTGTTTTTTACGAGCTTATTGGGTCTTGACCCAATAAGGTTCGAAGCGGAAATTCTTGTTTTGCTTATTTTTGTATTCGGCTTATTAATAAGCTCTTCGCGGGCTTATTCGATTTCTAGTGGGCTTATTAGGCTTATTTGGATTTGCTTATTTCATTTTGGTCTTTTGTTTGGTTTCGGCCCAACAACCGAACCCAAAAAGGGTTTTCGAGCTTTCTTTTTGTGCCCTAATGGGCTTCGTATCGTTCTCGGCCCATCCAAAATGGATGCGGCTTATTTTCATTTTGGCTTATTTTACCCCCAACTTATTTCGAGAGCTTATCGCAGCTTATTTTATGTGTTATTTGAATTCGAGCTTATTAAAGCTCTCGGGCTTATATTATTCGATTTTAGGCTTATAAGGCTCGACCCAATAAGGAAATAAGCCACGGCTTATTTGCCTTATTGGCCATAACCTATTTTTTTCTTATTTTCCTAGTTTATTTGAATACTAAAAAGATTTTCGAGATCATGAACTTATTTCTAGCTTATTTGTAATTTTTGAGCTTATTGGGCTCACGGCCCAATAAGAGAAAAAGCTTCGGTTTATTCTCTCGGCTTATTACTTTCGGTTTATGTTTCTTATTTGTATTTCTAGCTTATTCCTATATCAAGATACTTATTTGATTTATCACTCGCTTAACGGGCCTACAATCGGGCTTAGTCTATTTTTGGAGTGCTTATTGGGCTTGTGTACAACTATCGGTCCAAAAGGCCCAATAACCTCTCGACTTAATTTTTAACTTATTACTCTAGCTTATTTTGACATATAAAGAGCTTATTGGCTTATTATAATACTTATTAATCTATTATTGAACTTGGCAATCTATGAAGTACACGTATGGGCTAATTAGGCCGGGAAGCTCAATAAGGAATTACTAACACTTATTTTCATACAATTGGACTAACCAAGAAACTCCTAATGGGCCATAAGGCCCAATGACCAATGAACTAAAATAGGAAACTAAATATTTATAAACCCCTAATGGGCCACAAGGCCCAATAACAAATAAACTACTTACTAAACATATTAGGCTTTGGTTTGAAGATTGGGTTAACTAGTGGACTTAAAATTTGGGTTGAACTTGTACAAGATATACTAAATGATTTATTTTCGGGCTAACATTGGGCTTTGGGGCCCAAAGACTAAAAACTAGTAAATATAAATGCTTAAGACGGATTTTGATCAACCTATACTCATACAAGCTTAAAACGATTAAATGGTCATCTGAAAAGTGTCTTTTGACGAAACGTCACGTAAACGTTGATTTTGGTATTTTGCCGCAAAATTATTGAATTTGGAAAAGTGGCTGAAAATAAGGTTTGAAAACCTTGGAAAACTCTTACAAGTGAACGGGTCATGCCGAAATTTTATAAAATATCATTCACTTAGAAAATATCTTGAAAAACCTATTTTCATAAGGTTCGACAAAAGGACGAAATTTACTAATCATTAAATAATAATTTAAATTTAGTAAACGTCTATGCTAAATTACAATAACAAACTAAATTTACTTATAATCATAATACGAACTAATTTCTAAAATCTCGACAAAAAGACGAAATAATAAAATATTATTATTTTAATACCCAACTAAAAGACGAAAAACATAATTTTTATGAAAAACTTCTAACACCTATTATGTAAAGCAAAAACACTGTAATGTTTATACTAATGTCGCTTTATCAAACAAATTTGGGATAATGGGTTAAATTGCTAAAACATGTCCAATTTTTATTTTATTTTATTTAAGCCTTGAATCCTAATTCTTTTATCCTTAATTTCTTAAATTCTAATCTATCTTAATCCTTAGTTTTATGATTCTTAAATCATCTATTATATTATATATTTTTTTTACTTCTTAAATTCTAATCTATCTTAATCGTTACTTCTATGATTCTTAAATCATCTATTATTATTGCTATATTTATTTCTTAAATTCTAATTTATCTAAAATTAAAATTCTATGAATCTTAATTTTTCTAATATCTTCTTTTCTTAAATCCTTGATTTCTTAACACTCATTTCGTGTGCGCCTCAGTATTTATCCAATAAATCTCTCGTCTATCATATCGTTATTCCTTCCTTGACCAGTTCTCATCGGAGTTACTTCTAAATTCTTAGCATTTTATCCAGTCTTGAAACTCGAAATTCTTTTCTCAAATAATACTTATATCGCACTTTTGTAACACCCTAAAATAGGGTCGCAGCAGAATATGAGTCTGAGAGTGTTACTTCATAGATCAATAGCACAAGATATGAGAGAACGACCTCTATACGAGTCGTTTGAAAATGATACATTGGATTTAAGAAAATTGTTTGTTACAAAAGCTCAGAGCTTAACTTGTTCATCCTTGTAAATGTAAAAGATTTTAATACATAACTTATCCTTATTGGTGGTTGAGTTCTCGTAGTCCCACTTTTTTAAAATCTTTTCCGTTTTGGGGGAAAAAATGATACTCAAAACTTTTTCAATTACTTTACCCATTAATGTGACACAAAATACTTTTTATTTCCTATTGGAAAATGTTATGTGCTATGATTGTATTGTTATGAATGACTATGTGAGCACTATTATGAAGATTATGTGAATGTTGTTAGGTAAATATTGTAAACAGATTCTTATACCTGTGGGTAGTAATAAAGTTATGTTATGTTAGTTATAGTTAGTATTGATGAGAAAATGTTAGTACCTGTTAGTTATAGTTGTTTAAGTATGTTAGAGCAAGTTAAGTCTGCCTAGATTTTCCTTAAGTCTGGCTGTATTAAAGTTAATAATGTTGGGTCAGTTTTCAATTTGCGTTAATCTAGAATGAGATATGCCATTATCTCTTATCGCGTTTTTAGGGGAATGCATTATCTCTTAACTCGTTTTCGGGTCCTTATGCTTATAAAAAGGGAACGCTAGATAGAATAAGCATTTGTAAATTTATCAGTTGAATCCTGTGCTCCCTCTCAAACTCTTCCTAACTCCAGTAATAGTAATAGCACTTTTAGTATATCGTTCTTGGTGTTCATCTTACTGTATAGACATTGATATTCGCGCCGTAATTGCTTATATTTCACTGTTATGTCTCTCCTTAGTTTCTTTGGATTTATTCAAAGATCTATAAGTTGTTTAAGGCTCATATTGATTCTGTTTATAAGGACTACAAGTGGTATCTAGAGCCACTAAAGGGACATTTACACAAGATTGAACAAAGATCAAAACCTTTTATTTCCACAAAATCAAATAAGTCATGTCTGAAACGATAATTTTTCTCGTCATGATGATGAGGAACTTTCTTCTTCTTGATGATGCATCTTTGGATGGATCTGCACAGCATCCAACCAAAGGTGATGCACTGATTTATAAAAAACCCCACAAATTATCAACCACAAATACACTTTCAAACATCAAAACTGCCCCGTTCCTTCAAAAGTGATGATTATGTTACGTGGGCCGATGGAGATGGAACATTATCTTGATATATAGATATTGAGGTCTGGGAAAAGTAATTCAGAATGGAGAACTCAAAGAAGAGTGTCACCAAAGGTAAGGATGGTGTATTCAGGGTTCTTCCTTCAACACACTAGGGGAAGACTGTTTGCTGATGAGAAAGAAAGGAAAGCTAGAACACCTATTGTTGTTGGAGGGGCTTGTTCCATAGATCTACCTCAGACGTTTTTCATGGACATGCCGATGATGCCAAAGAGATTTTGGGCAGCATCCCTTGTACTAGGCTTTGGTTGGCAAATGCGAACTCAACGAAAATGCTAATATGCTGTTTTCGAAACAAACATTTGAGCGGCATTTACAATCACGTCTAGGAGAGCTTGGAGTAAGGATATGTTAGTTCCAAAAAACTCCTATAACAGTTGGATGCTCCTTGGTGCTGGTGTGTCAGGATGAAGACGCAATTCATAAGTTTTTTAGTCTCTACCCCCTCCTGCATGGGACAGTCTAAGCAATGAACAATGAGAACGAGAAGAATTTGACACATGTCAATAGTTTGATTTATACAATTATTTTGCAGTGTCTTTGTACAGAAAAATCCATAAGAAATCATCTCTTTCCCCTAACATCTGATAATGATGGCTTTTCTATCCACAAAGCTATGCCTCTTCAAGCAAGCTTATAGCAAGCCAAGATCAGGAAGCTATAGTTCTTATACCACTTCCTCTTCCAAAGCAACACCAACTGCTACTCCTGGTCTTGCTGATGAAGTTATTCATTCTTTTCTAGCCACAAATGCTGATGATGTAGATTTGATACATGAAGACCTAGATCAAAAGTGATGTCTGGATTTGGAAGAGATGGATATAATTTGGCAGATTTCTATGACTGTCCATAAAGATTAAGAAGTTTTACAAGAGACAGGCGAAGGCCAAGAGTGGATGGAAAACCTGCCCTGTGGAATTGATAAAAAGAGGAAAAGTTGAATTGTTTCAATTGCCACAATACTGGGTCATTTTGCCAGGGAGTGCAAGTTTAAAGGTTCAAAGAAATGGTAACAGGCAGGACCGAAGGTAAAAGGTCAGATTTCAAGCCAGTGCAAATTGAAAAGGAAGCTTTGATGACCATTGATGAAGGTCAGATCAATTGGGTAGAGCAGACTACAGATGAGGAACTCAATCATGCTCTAATGGCTTTCACTGTGAACAATGAGGTTTCAATGTGCTCTAATGTGTTTAGAATTCAATCATAATGCACTGCCAAGCTAAGTATGATGAATTGCAATATGAATTTGTGACCAAGAAGTGCTTAGTTGCCAATTAGTTAGCTGTTAAGAAGTTAGAATATCTCAGCCTGAAAGCTCCACAAAAACCAGCAATCTTCCTTAAGGAAAATTAAATTTTCAAGGTTAATCAAATTGTGAAAAGATGAAGCTGAAAAAGTATAGAAGAATAGCAATGAAAGCTGTCAAAGAAAAAGATGTTTACCAAAAAATTGTTGATTCTTGGTTTGCATCTTATAAAAAATCTTTGGAAGCTTATATGATTGTGGGTTGGAGCTCAACTGTTAAGTAGGTTTAGGACATAGGCATAAAGTCAAATGCTGATCTGCTACTTATGGATATGAGGAAGAGATGAGTAAGAGTATTTTTGTTCTTAGGGATACAGATGGAAGGATATTATGATATCCCACTTTACAGCAGATTCAAACAGGTAGAATACATAGGTTTCCCCAATCCTCTTAGTGGGTGATTATAACCCTTGTGGACCAGCGAGGACATAGATGATTCTTTGTATGTGTATGGTAAATATGGACCTCAACAACTAAATCTTCACTTGTCCTACAGTGTCTATGATACGTTACATTGTTTTCTCTTTCTGTCCATCTAATGACAGTGATGGGGAACTTTGGCGTTGTGTTCTGATGCAATTTCCACTTCATCTACTCAACCTAATTGTCAATCTCTATGGTCAGTGATGGGGAGCTAAGGCACTGTGACTGACCCAATTCAGTCAATGATTGACCTCCATCCATGGACCAAGCACCTATATTATATTGAGCTAGTTTCCTTGTTTACCCAAAGACTCAACCCAAGTGCCTAACACACACAGACAGTGACCTTGTTGTGCACAGATGTAAAAATCTCCCTAGGCAACCAAATAATTAGGACAAGTGTATTCCTCCACTATTCCTTCATTATAAAAGGACAAAAATTGGAATCAAAGATAATGAACAAGGACTTAGGTGCTTCGGATATTCCTTTGAAAGAAAAACCATGTTTTTGATGTGTGGAAGTTTCGTAATTTGATTAAGAATTGTGATATTATGAGAGAAGATGGCAAGGGATAGCTGCTCTTAAGAGAAAATGGTGGTTCATACTGACTGTAGGGCAAGCCTACACCAGCCGGAATAACACTTACCGATTGATTAAAGAAATCAGTTCACTCCCAGACCTGTAAATGTTAGACCCAACCTTAGTACTGCTGGCAATACTATTAAAACTGGTAGAGTAAATGTTAATACTGGTCATGAAAATGTTAATGCTGGTAGTGTGCATGTTAATGCTGGTACTCAAGTTAAGTGTCTAGTGCTTCTTGATTTTAATACTTGGCAAGCAAAATGTTATATATCTGCCTTGGTAGTATGCATGTTTATTCTGGCACTAAAATTATGTCTGCGGCTTCTAGTTTAATACTGGCAAGCAACATATTAATTCTGGTTGTGTGCATATTAATACTGCTAGAGTAAACAGACCAGTATCAAACAAAACAAGCCCTAAACCTTTTCAGGTGAATTTTAACAGTCAAAATAAATGTTTTTCAAAACAAAGTTCACTTGTATTAGACCTATTTTCAAGGAATACATCACCATTGAGTCAAATAAATATGCTTGTTTGAGGGCAAATGGGCACTGCTGTTAAGACCTCGCAGGTTGAGTTTGGAGAAAAAATATATCCAACCTCATCCAATAGTGGACCATCACACACCCCTCGCTTTCAAATGTTAAAGTTTTAGAGGTCCACAGCAGACCCAAGCCTTTGAAGGCCTGGGTCACAAAGAGAATCTAATCTTTCTTTTGAATGTGCAGGATCATCACTGGAAGCATATGGAGCATTATAGGTATTTTGATATGTGGATGTTCTGGGCACATGGAAATGGTAACAGGGACCATCTTTTTGAGATTATCAGAGAACTCTCTAAAGTGGGATCTGTAACTTTTGGAGGACAGTAAATGGTAGCATCAGTTGGATCAAGTACAATTAGTGAGGGGAGTATAAACCATGCAAGATTATGTCTGTGATATGATGTGACTGTTCAAGGTTGTTGGGTTATTCTTTTTCTACTGCCACTCTTTTGCGTCTCCGTGCCTCCTAGTGAAATCTTAAGACTTTTATAGGACAGAATAGAAACCAACTTAATCAAAAAGTAAAATTCATTAGATCAGATAATGGGACAGAGTTTAAAAAACCAGGGTATGCTTGAATTCTGTGGGAAAAAGGGTATAAAACAGGAGTTTTGCCAATGCAAGATCTCTCAGCAAAATGGGGTTGCTGAGAGATTGAATAGCGACCCCTTATAGAGGCTATAGGACCTATGATAGCTGACTCACATTTACCTACACCTTTTGGGCATTGAAGCAGTCAACACTGATAGTATACCTTCATAGGTTAAAGCGTGACCAAAGCCTCAAAACCAAAAATCCTTATGGCTTTTGTTTGGCCATAATCCAATCCTTAGCTTCATAAGACATTTGGGGTGCCAGTTACCATTCTCACAAATACTCTTTAGTCCCACTAGGAAAGTTTGTTGGAAAGTCTGATGAGGATTTTCTTGTTGGTTAACTCTGTAAACAGTAAAGGCCTTCTAGGGTTTATAACTTAGTAACAAGAGAGTTGAAGAACCTTATGTCAACTTTCTTAAGGAAAAAACCCAATGTGCAGGATTAGGCCATTGGTGGGATGTTTTGACTTAGGACTATCTTACAGAATCTTATGAACTATATACCCTGTCTCTTTGTAAAAATCAAAGCCTAACCCCTGCAGGGTTCAATTGAGGTCATTTTATTGATGTGAAGCTGAGGAGGCTAAGTCTACTTGCGGGTCTCTTATAATTCTAGAAAAGCGGCCTATTTCTGAAAAACATTGCTACAATGAAGACTCACTCTCAATAGAAGCATCTTCTACTCCAATATCAAGTCTGCTGATGACATTATGGTCTTTAGAAAAGTGCTTGATGCATTGCTTTGAAGCTCTTAGGGACCTAGTACTACAAAAGCACCTACCTGTACTTAATCCTGTTAATACTGGGTAGTGGTAATCGTTATACTGGTAATGAGCATAGTTACTCATGGTAATATGAAGCTGACCTCTCCTGTGCTAATAATGCAGAAGTGGTCTATCTCTGTTGATTGATGATGATGAGAGATGCCCTGAAATTAAGGATTTATGATAAATCCAAGTGAAGTATCTTTGAACAGATTCTTTATTGATGATGATTGGAAATTATCTGATTTCTTCATAATTACAGATGAGGTTAGATATGCTCTACAAACCTCTACTCTGAGGATTATATGCTCATCCTCAAAAGTCTAATTCTTGGAGGATTCCCAATACGCCTGTTCAAACTAGAAGCTCACTCAAGAAGATCACTGAAGCTCATGCTCTAGTGAGCTACATACAAGCACAGCAAAGAAGCAATCATAAAGATCACCAACATTGTCTTTTTGCTTGCTTTTTATCTCAGTTTGAACCAAGAAAAGTGTCAGAAGCCCTTGAAGATGGAAGCTGGGTTGAAGTTTGAATGAAGAAGCTGTTGCAGTTCAAACTTCTACAAGTTGGGTTTTGGTTGATTTACCAATGTGCTAAGGTGATACGTTACTAAATGGGTTATATAGAAACAAGATGGATGAGAGGGGAGTAGTTGTATGATTACAAAGCAAGGCTCAGTAGCTCAAGGTCATAGAAAAGAAGAAAGGATTGAATATGATGAGGTCTTTGCTCCTATGCATAGATATAGAGGCAATCAGGTTGTTTTTTTGTGCCTTTCCTCATTTATGGGATTCATAGCTTATCAAAAGTATGTTAAAATGTGCTTTTCTGTATGGCACTATTGATGAAGAGGTCTATGTATCTACAACCTCCTGGTTTTGTTGATCATGTTCATCCTACATGGTTTACAGCGTGTCAAAAGCTTTGTAGGGATTGTGCACCAAGCCCCTAGAGCTTGGTATGCTACTTTGTCAACATTCTTGAGAAGATAGATACTAAGAGGGGCACTTTGGCATGACTTTATTCTTTAGATGAAACTAAAAGGATATCATGTTGGTTCAGTGTATGTGATGATATCATTTTTGGGTTTTCTACAACAGTATTCGGTTGTGATGAGTTTGAAGCTTTGTGCAAAAGCAGATTTCACATGCGCCTCATAGGTGAAATTACATTCTTCTTAGGTCTTCAAGTCAAGCAGAACAAGGAAGCATATTCAATCTCTCAGACAAGTATGTAGTGAGATACTCCAAGAAAATTGATTTGTGAATGTCAAGATGCCTATCACTTCCTAATGCAGACCAAGATGCCTTTGACCAAAGGATGAGGAAGCTTTTGATGTTGATGTTACACTTGTACAGATCTCTGATAGGTTCTCTCTGTATTAAACTGCTTCTAGACCTGGTATCATGTATGCAGTATGTGTGTTTGTTCACGTTTTCAGTGTAACTCCAAAGGAATTCTAATCTCAATTGTGCGCCAAGAGGTCTTCAAGTACCTCAAGGCAACCAAATCCTTGGATTATGGTATCCTAAGGACTCTCCCTTGATTTGGAAGCATTCTATGATAGTGACTTTGGTGGTTCCAACCTTGTAAGGAAATCCACAACAGGTGGTTGTCAATTTCTTGGTCAAAGCTTTATCTCATTGGCAATGTATGAAACAGGACCATTGGTAAGACCACATTCAACAACTGAAGCTGAATATGTAAGTGCTGCAATATTGCCATGTGGAGCAAGTGTGTGGCGTTCACAATCAATTGTTGGACTATGGTTTACAACTTCATGAATACTCAAAATCCAACCATTGATAATGAAAGCACCAAATCTGCATGTGTAAAGAACCCTGTATTTCATTCTAAGACAAAACACATAGAGATTGTCACACACCTTCATCGAGATTGTTATGAGAAGATAGCTCATAAGTGTGGGAAAATTCAACACAGACTTAAATGTAGCATTGAAATTGTACACCCCAAACCATTTGATGGAACATGGTTAAATTACTGGTGGTTAGCATTGGTATGATCAACCCATTAGCTACATTTATGGGGTGGAAAAGGGTAAATTTTATAGTTTATTATTTATTTTTAGTTTAAGTTAGATTTATTCCTTTGTAGTATATGATTAGATTTAATCTCTGGAAGTTTATGTAGATTTATTCCTGGTAGTTTTAAGTTTAAAGTTAATTTGGTAGTATAATTTAGGGGTTATACTGGTAATATAGAGATTTAATACTGGTAGCTTAGTATTTAGTCTGCTAGTGTACAAGTTAAAACTGGTTACCATTTAATACTGGTAGTCTGCTAGGTGTACAAGTTAACAACTGGTTCCATTTAATATGTTAGTTGTCTCCCTTGGTGTAGCCCTATCGCTAAGTATGATATCGATTATAGAATTATTTTTCTTGTTTAGACTAACTTTGCAGGTACTACTTGGAATTGGAAAGGATGATGCAGGATCAACTTGGACATGGAAAAGGAATGCCAAGTTTGTCTATTGATAATGGTTGCACATTGGTTGATAAGTAATGTTGGTGTGATCAACTTGACTGTAAATATAAGTTATAACTGGTTGAAAATATGTTAGTCTGGTGGAGTCACTATTACTATGGTTGATATCTTAGTCTGGTAGTGCCAAGTTCTTAAGTCTTGGTTTGCTTTCAACTTATATAACTGATTGTAATTTAATTTTATTTTATTCAAACATAAACCGTTTGAAGATCTTTTAGCCGACCTTAAAACGCTGATAGAGTACCTTATTAGGGATAAAGTAATTTCTCTTTCCATCTCTTATCACTATTTACCATATTATCTTTATTCTCAAAGCAAATCGTTAAAATTACTATTCATTACCAGACATTAATATGTCAAAAGTACTCTATCACCAAGTATTAATTTTTAAAGATTCAAATATTTTCAACAAATCTTTCAATGGCGCAACTCAAGTATTGCGATATGCACAATACAAGTAGGTTTCTTAGCTCAAACCCCTCTCGAGAGTGCTGGTTACACAGAGAAAGTGGATTTTCTCAGAAGCGTCAAAATTGAGTATGCTCACTCACAATCCTCCTATCTTCGATTCTCTTGTCAAGCAGTTTTGGCAGACTGCAACTGCTAGAACACTTGCAGATGGGACTCAACAAACTTAATGCAACATAGATTTAATAATTGAATATACAATCACGGATGAGTCTGTTAGAGGACAACTCAATTAGAAGATGCGTTCAGGGATTAACATGTTGACCAATTGAAGAGATTTTTGAAGGAATTGCAAATATCTGGGTATGTAATTGACAGAAACTTTTACTTTAGAAAAGTCACTTTACAACCCAATGAGATTCCTTAATCCCATCATATTCTTCATTGTTTAAGCTCAAAAGTGGTGGTCATGGGATCAGTTTGGTATAGCAACATTGCCCACTGCTTTGTTTGTTCTTTCCACTAGAAGAGACTTAACTTTTCAAAACTTTTCTTTGATGGAATGTTCTCAAATTTAAAAAGCAATATCATAGTTTTATTGTACCTCGTTTTCTTACAATTGATTTTGATTGTTACAATGAAAACAAAAAACCTTTTTGTCCATGTTATTGTTAACCCCTAAAAAGTTTTTGGGAAATATGAAAAGAAAGTTTTCAAGGGATACATAGACCATTGTTGCATGCTTGCTAACCATTTGATGCAGGTCTAACCTCAACCAAGTTGCTGCTCCAAACACCATCTCAGCCTGTACCCAACTCCCTAATCATCTTCATTACTAATAACCACAGACACAATCACTCTCCTTCCACTATAACATCAACTCCTCCATATATAACAAAACCACCTCCCACACTCTAAAACTCAACCTGTACCAATCTTCAACACCCACTCCTCAAACCATCAAGTGTACAACAAAATCTACACACCACCAAAATTCTAACCTGTAGAAAACAACAACATCTCTACCCATCATCTAACCATTCTTGACACGCCACAAACTCATTCACCCATCTCCTCAAAGTCCATCACCTTATATCATGATACAAGAAGGCCCTCCTTAAACTTTGAATCTTCTTATCACATGTCCTCCACACTCTTCCACATGACTGAGATTTCAAGATTCTAGACTAGTGAAAGAAGTGAGCAACTTAGGAAACTGATGATATTTCGTATCTTAGGCTGGAATCATGAGTAGCATAGAATCCTTGGATAAGGATCTAAGTGATACTAAAGCAGGACTCTTGGAAAAGCCATCTTGACTGCTGATAGAAGCAAGGTTTAAAAGCTAGAAAACAAGTGAGGAAGTAGAGGAAAGAAAGGAAACTGAGGTAGTAGAGGGTCGAGGATCAAGAAGTTCTTCTCAAATAGTCTCAAGAAAATTCATTGCTAACTCCTGAAATGTGCAAAGGGTTACAGGGGAGGCTCAAGAAGAACAAATAAGTCTTCACCTTAGAGGCTGCAAAACCTTAACAAATGTTCGCTTCAGAAGGATTTAAGGGATCGCAAGCACTCTTGGTAGCAAGATTTACAGATTGGTTTACAATTTTTCTAAACAACTCCTACCTAAATTCTACATTTTAAGAACTCTGATGAGACTAAAGTTAATACTGGTAGTACACACCTTCGCTCAAGCAATACAGATGAAGTCAATACTGCTGAACGTAATGCTGGTAGTACACCTTCAGCTCAAGTTAATAATGCCTGAAGTTAATGTATGGTGAGACAGAAAGATTCAAAAGGAGAAAAGGAAAAGATTCCAATGACTGAAGAAGACCTTAAGCCGAAGTTAAGCATCAAAGAAATCAAAAGAGCTTCAAGGACGCTAGCAGATTTAGAAGGAACTCAAAGATTGCAAGCTACAATGGAGCTGAAACACCAAAGACAATTTGATCATTGATGCTCTGTCTAGCTAGAAGATTGGTTAGAGCAAGAGGAAGAAGCTGGCAAAAGATGCACTTGCATCTGAATTTTGATACATTCAAGCAACGATAAATGCAGTTCAGATTCTTGCCAGAAAAGATTCAACAAGAAGATAGGGAGCATTTATTCTATTAAGGATAGAAGCGAAGTTCCTACATGACACTATTGTAGCCCAAGGAAGTTCTTGCAGAACAATGAAGTTGCTTGCTATCAGAAAACAAGCCACCAACAATATCTCAGCTTTGAAATCAGATGATCACTTATCTGAAAAAACTGTTGCAATTAGAAGCATGCTGATGTTAAAGTCTAAATCATTTGAGGTGATTCCGTCTTATATGAGAGATACAAGATGCAAAGATCAGTCTTTTTGGCTATTGGTCTGAGAAGATGAAAGAGCAATAAAAAGATGAATGAGAAAGTGTGATAAAGAGCAAGAAAAGAGGATGAATCTGTTAATGAGGAAGTTCAAGAGGATGAGAGGAGCAATGAAAAGGAGTTATGGCCAAGGAGGGAATAGTTAAATGCAAAAAGAGAAAAGCATGCCTTGGTCTCAAACAGGACATGAGAAGATGATGATATGAAGATTATTGCTCTACATATAGCTCCTGATGGAAGATAATGTGATTGATGCTTAGATTTTTGATCATCAATATCCTATTATTAAATGGCAGTCATTTTTCCTCTACGACTAAACCTCAATATGATCAAACCAATACCAGTAGAAGATATATATCTTCTTTTTAAAAATTTTTGAATAAGGTAACACAGGGAGGAGGACATCAGTGATTCTTTCGCACCTTGATGGGAGGTCCTATCAATTTGGTTCAGAGGAAGACTCTGTAAGTTTCTATGACTAGTCATGGAAGGAATATAAAGACAAGCTTCCTGAAGGTTTTGACAAGATGCTTTGGGGAGATCTAATGATTATGTTCAATCAAGGTGATACTGCAGACTTTTGGGATACACAGCAAAATTGGAAACTTATCAGTTGGAAATTACACAGTTCCTCAGGGGTACATACTATCATGACAAGTACTGGACTTGTCATTTCATTTGTTTGTAGAAAACAGGGATAACTCTGGCCTTGGAAAGTGCTTTCTGAAATGTTGGAGGTGAAGTTAGAAACTGAAGAAGAAAGCTCTTATGGCTATTTGGAGCTGAATGCAAGTTTGTGAAACAACAGTTAGTAGAATTTGAAGATTCTAATGATTGATGACTCAGTCACAATCTGATCATGAAAGAGGCAGAAAGGGGTTTAGTGTTGGCTAACCACCACACAACAAATGTCTTTGGTTCTCCATGTGTAACGAATAAGAGAACTAACTATTCCAAGGAGCAAATGGCTGCTGGTAAAGACCTATCAAATCGTTCTATGGTTGACAAATTTACCAAAATTGTATGGTATTCTTTGCTCCATAGTATTTATCACTAAGCAGACCTAGCCCTGAGCAAACGCGCTACTAGGTTAAGGCATATCAAATCCCGTTGATGGCTGTAATGGGTTTGCCAAAAACCATATGGTATTTTCAACTCACAAATGTTTCAAGATATGAGAGTTTGATATGGTTTTCAGTTGACCATGGACATACACCTTTCTGGTGGCAAAGAATCTGACTACTCCCAGAGTTAATGGTAACTGGTTTAAAGAGGACATCAAAATCCATTTATCTTTTTCAATCGATTTATACTATATAAGGACGCGCCTCAACAACACTGGGAAGTGATGAGAATTAGTCTCGAAACGTTATGATTTGATGTACAAAATTGTAAAGGTTGCTGGATGCCAAGGGTTTAAAGATAGTTGATTTCAAGATTTGAAGACATAAAAGACTTATTATTTTGAAGGACAGAAGTTTCAATAAAATCCTCTATAGCAACAAGGTGAAGCTTACAGTATTTTAAGATAAAGACTGATTTTTTTGGTCACTTGAAGTTCTGAATGAAGTCAAGTTAGGGGAGGTATTGTTAGGAAAATATTCGTAACAGACTTAATACTGTTAGTATATAAGTTATTAATTTAGTCTGTTAGTTATAGTAGTGACTGAATAGAATTAGATTAGTATCGTTAGATATAGAAGTTTGTCGGTAGAGCAAGTTAAGTCTGCCAGCATTAACTTAATGTCTGGGCAGTATTAAAGTTTATACGGTTGGTGTCACGTTTTCACAATTAGAGTTATTCTAGGAACAGATAAGATTTTCTCTTAAGCGTTTAGGGGAATATCTTATCATCTTTCCGATTAGGGTTCCTTATGCTTATAAAAGGAACGTAGAATAGCATTGTAAAAATATCAGTTGATTGAGCATTCACAATCAAATAGTAATAGTAATAGCAATTTTAGTATTTCGTTCTTGTGTTCATCTTGGTATAGACATTGATATTCCGCGTCAATATCTATATTCACTGTTATCGTCTCTCATAGTTTCTTTGGATTTATTCAAAGGACTATAAGTTGTTTAAGGCTCATTTAGATCCTGTTTATAAGGACCTACAAATGTTATGCGAACACTATGAGATCTACTTATGCAAAGTTCCACTGCGAATTTCTGCCCCACACTATTTAGCAGTCATGTAGCTCCAGCTGGTAGGCGATATGTTCAGAGGACTATAAGCGCGCAAGTTATTTTGAAATGTTGATTTGGGTTCGGATACCCTGGAATGATGTGTTGATGTGTTGATTATTTAAATACTGTTATATGCGTTCTGCTTTCATATTGCATAATTGCCCACTCTTATATTCTAGCACAACAACTGGGTTTACTCCTAAAACCTACGAGCTCACCAACGTAATGTTGACCCTTTCGAGTATCATTTTCAGGTGATCAATATTATAAATTGGAGGTAATGGAGTACAAGATTTTACAAAGACCACGATACTTTTTCCAAGGACACAAGTGTATTTCATAGTTAAAAAATTGTATTCAATGTAACATTGTAAACCAAATTCTTGGTATTAAATTATGGTGTGATCTTATAGCTTGTGCGATGTAAATCATTATGTCGCATCCCGTGTTTCCTCTTCTAGCGGGGTGTGACAGATTTGTATCAGAGCCAGGTTATAAAGAATGCCTGTTTTTCAAAAATAAAAACGCAACTATAACCAACCAGAGTTTTCGTAAAAACCTCGAACATGATAGAAGTTAACTAGCCCGAGCATTGCGTAAGTTCTTCCTAAACTATGCATAGCCTGATCAACTATGTCTAATGTTTGAAGGATCATAAAATGATGGGGGTGGTTCCCCAAGTTATGTTAGGGGGGAATATATAAATTCTAAGATCACCTGAAAAATACCTTGACCATGAACGTACAGATTATATATATGTACCTTCACATTAGACTCTTATATATGGTTCACCATGACTGCTAATACGTGAATCATCATCGATTGTCCATTGACTTGTATGATTGCCTTAGTTGCATTATTTGTCGCCTTAAATGCTTGCCTTATTCCTATTTCCTGGTCATCATTGCCCATGCTTACATTTCATGTTTGATTGGTGCGTCTATCATATTACTATAAGTATTTGAGTTATAATTTCTTACTGAGTACTATATGTAAGCAATCTATGCTGATAATTTCGATTAATCTATTTTATGAGATAACTTATACACCTACCGTGTTATCACAGGTCATGTCTTCCCCATCAACCCCTATTGTCCCAGAGATTATCACACCTACTGGCAGAGCCAGAGACTCCCTAGTGATTACTCCCTTTCATGATGACCCCTATATGATAGTTAGGCAGGCTTACACACCCATTGCTACGGACATTAAGTCCGACCATTTTGAGGATCCCATTAAGACTGAGGAGACCCAGCCACTATTACTTAGGGCAACACCCCTATCACCTGACTACTATCCAACTTCCCCAGACTACACCCCTAATACACCACACTCAGATGAGGAGTCAAAGCCTATGGAGGCATTAGAGACTAGAACTGTTTCACCATCAGATTCCACTTCACCGCTATCCCCTGATCATCCACTTACTCAGACATCACCCACCCCTACACCTTCTTGAGCTTCCTACTGTCGTAGTACTACATGTATGGCCGTGCATACTCAGCCCACCCTGTCACCTGGCATCTCAGCCAAGTTAACAGAGGCGATGGCTCTATCACCAACATCCTTCAGCAAGAGGTACATATCCTCTTACGAGACCTCTTCTTCATCAGTATCACCAGCATCATCTCCGACCCTTCCTATACGGAAGAGGTATCGGGGTACTTCTGAGCCGATATTAGACACTGAGACCGAGGGTGATGAGTTGAAGGCCGAGGGCACCGGCTCAGAGAGCGAGGAGTCAAAGGACGAGGGTCCCGGCTCAAAGAGTAAGGAGGCTGCATCTAAGGGCCAGCAACAACAGGCAGTCCCGATTGAGGAAACAGCCGCGGATAAGCCTTTAGGTTTAGGATATGGGGCGGCTAGACGTCGTGTCCTAGAGTTAGTAAAGGGCCATGTGCCCAGTACTTATGAGGTAAGACAGAGTTCTAGGTCCGTACCAGAGTAGCAAAGAGTGGATGAGACTCCCACGCCTAGGTTACCTACTCGTCCCACATGGGTTGACCCTAAGGATGACACAGTATACATAGACATTGAGTTTGATGCACCACCAGTCTGTGCACCATTTCAGACTCCAACATTACCTGATGGGTCATCTGGTTCCTTACCTGTTTCACCAGCATCCCTATCATCACCTGTAGCTTCACTAGTGACCACCCCAGCAGCCACCATAACAGTAGATAAGGATGAGTTCTTAGAGGTAGGAGCGTAGCTTGAGCTTGACGGGAGTATACTTCATGACCACACCCACCGTTTAGATGCATTGCCACCAACCCTCTTTGAGGGGTATGGTAGGGACTTTACACGGTTATTTGCTAGGTCAGAGGCAGTTTGTGATGAGATTCACTCATAGTGTTTCAGGCTTGGGAGCCTGGAACGAGGGCAAGAGCATGATACTATCTCCTTTGGTGCCTTGTGGCGACTGGTTTTGGCCCTTGTGGCCTGGGCGGGAGAGACAGACGCGCAAAGAGCAGCTCTGTGGCAGGCTAGGTATAAGGATCAGAGGGACATACATGCTTTGAGGATGCAGCACGTTGTGGATCAGCGTGAGATGCAGGGACTGAGAGAGCGCGTAGCCACACTTGAGCGGAGGATGGACCGTTTAGAGAGGTAGGATAGACTAGCATAGTAGGTTTGATGTACTTCACTAAACTGAGTAGCTTCAGTTAGTGGTAGGTCTGAACTGAGTAGTCTCGGTCAGCAGTAGACTCACCTTGAAGTCGTAGTTCTTTTCTCTAGTGGCAGGAAATTGGATAATAAACGTATGAATCAAGGTCCTTAGTAGTTATCTTACATGAGTTGTTACGATTTCAGCTGTGTACACCACATATCTCTACTTTCTTATGATATAACATACCACTTATTTCCAATGAGGTTTACCATTCCGATCAACCCCTCGCTCATTTCATTTCACTTCTTACGAAACCCTGTCACTCATTTAATTACAATGCTTTTCTTTTACGACTATCTCAAAATGAACCGACTTGCGTAAGTAGCTTTGTAGACGACATTTGGAGGTTAACAACCGAAATGAATTTATAACACCTTATTCTACCATCTTTTAAACACTCCTTCACTATAATTTATAACACATTATTTTCTACATCTTATATTTTTTTCACCAAAATGAATCCCAACAATCCATGGATAACCGGTATGCTCAACGACCTCCAAAACCAAATCTCGAGATCGTCTTCTTCACCTAATCCCAACACCCAAACGCCTTACTATCATCACAACTATAACCCATATTCTAATCCCGATCATCAAGTTGCATTTCAATAATGACAACTTCAACAACAAATGCAATTTATCCAAATTTCTCAACAACAATCAAACCAACCAGGTAATTCCCAACAACAATTCGACCAACAATACCACCAACCACAAGAAGAAGAAGACGAGGCGGTCCTGACACCGACGTCGGCCAAACACGAGGAAAACGAATCAAGAAAATGGCTAAGAAAAACATTGAACCGCAAGCCAAATCCGTCAAAGTTTGAAATTTATGGAGCCAAGACGAGGAGTTGCTTTTGGCGGAATGTTTCATACATATATCCGAGGATCCAAGAGTCGGTTCGGATAAAAAAAGTGATACATTTTGGTACAAAATTCTCGACGTATACAATGATGTAGCCGCGAAAAAAAACTTTTCATTTCGTACCAAGAACATGTTGATGAGAAAGTGGACTCCTATAAATCGGGAGATCACTAAGTTTAATTCGTTAGTGCTTGAGACGAGGGTTATGAGTGGGGAGAACGATAAGTATTGGATGACGAGCGTTGAAATCTTGTATAGAACACACACGGGTTCAGATTTTAAGCACAAGAGCGCTTGGTCATTTTTGAAAGACAAGCACAAGTGGAAAAATCCCGATTTGACAAATGCAAGACGAAACCGTCATCGGGTTACCGACGAGGAACCCAAGCCTTTTGGAGACGACGAGTTTCCGTGTCCAACTTGCAAAGAAAGAATTGCTAAAAGTCAACGATCTTCAAACTCGACTGTCTCTTCCGGTTCAAACCCAACAATGTTTCAAGAAATGCTCCAACAACAATACGAGTTAGACCGGAAGGCAAAAATGGAGCGTATCGACCGCGAGGTGAACTCTTGATACGCTTATATGATCTCAAAAGGTAGCCTAGGACTTGAAAGTCCTACAAATGTCGACCGACTGAATGGATCTGATTGATGCGGCTATCATCAACGCACAAAAAGCACGAATCCATGCTTTATATCAACCACAAAACTAGTTTACGTTATGTTTTTTTATGTTTATGTTTTTTTTTCGTACTATGTTTTTATTTTTATGGAATGTCTTTTTTTTGTTTATGAATGTAATGTTTTTAGTTTTAATGAAATTTATTTAAGTTTAATTGTGTATTTCTTATTTTATATAAATGAAAAAAAATCTCTCACGGCACCACATTTTGTGATGCCAACAAAGGAGCCCCAAAATGTGATTCCATAGTATTTCTGGTGTCATAACACTTTTGCTGATGTGACAACACTTTTTATCCCATGACTTCAAGCTATGAGCCGACTGCAATTACATATTTGCCTGATTTAAAAGTGATAATTTTATATTCTCTCAATATATGTTTTAAAGGTATTGTATAGAAACTTGTCTTTTTGGTAAGTATGAAATTATGACTTTTAAATTGAGTAAATATAAAATTTTGCATTACATAGATAATAAATAGATTTATATTGTTTTTTTGTTAAATAATCTTTTTAGCCCAAATTATTTATCTATGTTTTTTTAGTAGCCGTTAAAAAATTGTTCATAGATAAAGGTAGATGAAGAATTTTGATAAAGTTTATTGAATTCTACTTGAAATTATTAGTATTGCACATTTAAGGAAAAAACATTAATTGGATAAGATAAGAGTAAAATCAACTGTTATAAAAAGTAAACATTAATTATTATGTTTAAATAGACAACTCTGAGAGAAGGTTTGTTTGAGCTTATTTTGGGCTCATAAACTAATGTAGTTTTGATCTATGTTTAAGAGCTTATTTTGAAACTTATTTGCCTTATATAAGCTGATTTTAAATGCTAGACGAATACTTATGCAAAACGACGGTGTATATTGACAAATAATTATACTTGCAAAATCATGATTTTAACTCGACTCTTGATTCAAAACGTGTGTTTTCTGAAATGTGTTTTTAAAATTAATACAGTGTGTGTTTTTTAAAAGTTGTAAAGTTTAGAATTGATCAAGCTTAAAGTGTGTTAAAAGATACTTGAAGATAATTTAAGAAAACTACATTAATTTAAGTTTCAATAGTTGAAACTTTTTATAAGTAGTAGAGATTTTTTTTTTTTTTTTTTTTTTTTCTTTTTTTTTTTTTTTTTTTTTTTCAATAGTTGAAACTTTTTATAAGTAGTAGAGATAAATAATTCTTTAATTGTTACTATTTACCAAATAGTTACAGTTTTGTCATTTTAAAAAATAAAAATATAACAACTTAATGGTAATATAATGGCAAAAGGGCTTCTGATTATCACTTAAAAATGTGTGAGGTCTCAAATTCAATTTTTGCATGGTGCAAACAATCTTAAAATGGACACTCCAACCTCATAAAAAGAGAGGGTTTTACATGGTTTGAGTCTGTGTAGCGATGTGTTCAAACTCCTTAGATTAGTCGATCAAAAAGTCAGAAGCTATAGTTACCCAATAAAAAAAATATTTATAATATGCTAAGATTAAAACATACATTGTTAAGTAATCCAATGGTTACTTATTATTGTATCAAAAAAATTATGAGCTTCATCAAAAAAATTATGAGCTTCAAATTGAAGTCTCCAAATAATTTCTTTTGTTTCTCTTTATTATTTGTCAAATACCTCTAATTTTATATATGAATAATTTGCCATTTACATAGAGATTACTGCTTATATTTAAAGGGCTATTTTGGACTATTTGTTTTTGTTAGGTTTAGTCTTTATTTTAGCATAAGTCCAAGGTAGTCAAGTGTTAAGTTCGTTATTAGTCAAAATAAAGGGTTGTGGGATCCCATGTGTTTTAGGGTTTGTTCTCCCCCCTCATCTCTATAAAAGGAGGTGAGGGGGAGGGGGGGATCTTGTCACTTCATTATTTCAATACTAATCATTCGATTAGGGTTTATACCTTGTGCCTCTTTTTCTTTCTTCTTTTCTGTCGATCTATACTTGCTGTGGTGTGTCGATTCATCTTTACAAGTTTCAGGTTTCGCGAGCTTGCTTCCGGGTTGTTAGTCGATCTCAAACTAACAAGTGGTATCAAAGCCTTGGTTCGAAGGTGTGGAAGCGAGTCGAATCTTGTTGAAGGTTTACTTGTTGTTCGTTCTGCAATAGCAAGGGTTCTTGCGTTCGGTTTGTTGGACGTCGAGGAGCAGCATGTATCGACGAAGAAGACGACACTACTTCAAAGAAGAATACTATATTTTTGTTGGGTCTACTTCGTTTAAAGACAAAGAAGGAAGCACGTGAATTGTAAGAAAAGAAATAATACACAGTAGTTTGTTTTCTTTTGGAAGAAAACATCACGTGAATATATAGTGATTTTTATGTAATTGGTTTTAAAGACTTGGTATATAAAGTACAAGTACTTAAGGTTTATAATTAAATTATCACTTTGGGGTTTTTTAATTGCACGAGTTACTTTGTTGGGGTTTTTGATTTTTGTGAGGGTATATCACAAGGTTTAGTTGATCAACAAAGGGATTAAAGAATGACAGGAGGCAAGTTTGACATCGAGAAATTTGATGGAACTGGTGATTTCGGGTTATGAAGGATCAAGATACGTGCTTTATTAATCCAACATGGATGTGCAGCAACTCTGGAGGTTTTACCCACGGATATGGAAGCTCAAACTAAAGCTGAGCTAAACAAGAAAGCTCACAGTGCCGTGATTTTGTGTTTAGGTAACAAGGTTCTGAGAGAAGTTACCAGGGAGACGACTGCAGCGAGGGTTTGGTCAAAGCTCGAGACTTTGTACATGACAAAGTCATTGGCCAACAAGTTGTACCTGAAGAAGAAATTGTATACATTCTACATGCCGGCTGGACGAAAGATTTCCGAGCATATAGATGAGTTCAACAAAATCATTCTTGATTTAGCAAATATTGAGGTAAAATTCAAGGATGAAGATCTTGATTTATTATTACTCAATTCTTTACCAGCATCATACGAACACTTTGTGGATACCTTGCTCTATGGACGGGAAGCTTTAACTTTGGAGGGCGTGATGGCCACACTAAATTCAAAGGAAATTAAAGAAAAGTCTAAGGCGAAGGAGGATGATGGTGAAGGGTTATATGTGAGGGGGAGAATTGATCGTAGGGATTCACGTCAGTCAAGGGGAAAGTCAAGATCAAAGTCTCGAGGTGGAAGACCCAAGTGCTATTTTTGTCAATCTGAGGATCACTTGAAGAGAAACTGTCCGAAGAATAATCGCAAGAAGTCAACAAGTTACGTCAAGAAAGATGATCAACCAAGCTCTAGTGGTTCGACTTATGACGATTCTGAGGTGATGATGGTGATGAGCGCACAGGCTCTGCTAGATTGGATCATGGATTCAGGATGTTCATACCACATGACACCCAGGTTTGATATACTTTTTGATTTTTTGGAATGCGATGGGGGCAGTGTACAGTTGGGTGACAACAGGGAGTGTAAGATCAGAGGTATTGGCAAGGTGAGGGTACAACTAAAAGATGGGTCAAGTTTTGTGTTACACAATGTCAGGTATATTCCTGAATTGAAAAGAAACTTGATATCGCTGGGAACTCTTGAAAAAGAGGGATTTACCGTAAAATTGCAGTCGGGCAAAGTCAAGGTGATTAATGGTTCCAGGGTTGTTTTATCTGGAATACGAAGGGATAATTGCGTATACTCTTTGGATGGCCATGCAATGGCAGGTGAGCTTAATGCTAGTGTTGAAGAAAAAGACAGTCTTGCGCAGGTTTGGCACAAAAGACTAGGACATATCAGTGAGGCGGGACTACAGGTGCTGGAAAAGCAGGGGCTGTTTGGCAAGAAAAGTCTAGGTAAGCTCGATTTTTGTGAGAATTGTGTTCTGGGAAAGTCACATCGAGTCAGTTTCGGTGTAGGAAGGCACACTACTCAGGGAGTGATAGACTATGTTCATTCAGACTTATGGGGTCCGTCTCAGGTGGAATCATTGGGAGGTAAGAGGTATTTCTTATCTATTGTTGATGATTATTCTATGACGGTATGTGTTTATATCCTCAGGTTCAAACACGAAGCATTTGGAAAGTTCAAAGAGTGAAAGAAGTTAGTAGAGAATCAGACTAGGAGAACGGTTAAGAAGCTGAGGACAGACAATGGTCTTGAGTTCTGTAACCGAGAATTTGAGCAGCTATGCATTGAGAGTGGGATTGCTAGACATCTGACAGTTTCTAAGACGCCGCACCAGAATGGGTTAGCAGAACGTATGAATAGAACTCTCATGGATAAGGCACGCTGTTTATTGATTAAGTCTAGATTGCCCAAGACCTTCTGTGTAGAAGTGACATGTATGGCCGCCTATCTTATAAATAGGCTACCATCGACAGCAATTGAGAAAAAGACACTTATGGAGATGTGATCGGGACATCCAAGTGATTATGGGATGTTTAGGATTTTTGGCTGTGTCGCATATCTACACGATAAACAAGGTAAGCTCGAGCTGAGAGCGATAAAATGTGTTCTTTTGGGGTATCCCGAGGGTATGAAGGGGTACAGACTATATAGGCTTGATGATGAATCACCTAAAATAGTCATTAGCAGGAATGTGGCCTTCAATGAAAGTGTCATGTACAAAGACACGTTGAAGGATTCTGGTGTAGGTGCTGATAAGTCTGTTGAGGAATTATAGGTTGAGGTGGAACTGCAGAGGTTAAATAATCATACGCCTGAGGAAGATCAGGCAGATCAGGAAGATGTCGATGATGAAGATGCAGGGGATCAAGAAACGGATCAGACACTAGATCTCACAGATTATCAGTTAACTCGGGATAGAGAGCGAAGGACACGAACGAAATCTTTGAGGTTTCGAGATGAGAGTAATATGGCTGCTTATGCGTTTGTTGCAGCAGAGGAAGAAGATACTCATGAACCGTTGACATACCAAGAGGCAGTTGCTTGTGAAGATAGTTCTAAGTGGAAAGCTGCTATGAAAGAAGAGATGGATTCTCTGAGGAAGAACAAGACCTGGGAGTTAGTAAATCATCCAGCTGGGCAAAAGCTGGTGAGCTGCAAATGGCTGTTCAAGATAAAGGAAGGGATTGAAGGTGTTCAAAAGCCTAGGTATAAGGTGATGTGTCGTTGTGTAGTGTATATTTTATTGATTCAAGTTTTAAATTTATATTTTGTCGACTTTACCAAAAACAATACTTTAACGGGCAGTGTACTCGATCGGTAGTAGTTTCGTGGTAAGTAGGGTGTCGAACACTCAAAGCGAGGTTTAATCTATCAATTTAATTAATATCTTGGTTATCTAATCTATGTTAATTCTATCATATTCTAAACCTATGTCAGTCCTAGTTCCTAATTCTAACGGGAAAAGGGGGTTTTCAGCCTGAGAGACTGGCACGGTTTGGTTGGCGACTACGATCAATTCAAGACACTTTTACCCACACAAGCTAATTAACAAAAGATAAAAGAGCGGTCAAGCCAAATATAAGAAAACTGTATTAACCATTATTAATCCGATTAGAAAGTTGGTTTATTTATTAAGTGCAATAATTTCTTCTCTCGAGGTGGCATATCATTCTTAAGACTTAGGCGTTACATCATCCTAAGACCTAGACACAATAATTCTGTCACAATTAAAGCATCCGCATAAAGCATCCTTATTTGCTGATTATAATCTATCTTAGGGATTAAAGCAATATTGATCTTGTTAAACCCTAGCTCATAGAGACTGGTATGCGCTTAAATACACATATCTTTTTCTTAAATAAAACGAGCTTAAATGACCAAAAACGGACTTAAAATACCAAATATATGCTTGTTTTGTTTCATTTACTGTGCAGGTAATGGATATCAACAAAAAGACAAAAACAAGCCAAAACGGACAAAACCGAGCACGGGATTGGAAATTTAGAATGATAATATTTGTGATGGTCTAGATGTATAAATCACTACATGGAGAGCTATCCCAGACTCTAGATTACTTGGTCTATATCACTAGATCTAGTTAAATGATAGGTCGCATACAAAATCACGTAAACAAGTATAAATTGATAAAAATAAACAAGCATTCAATGATAAATCAAGAAATCGAGATAAGCAATACCAAACATTCAGATCTTCATAATAATGGCTAATACCCGAACGGTATTAGCCTTCAAACATCATAATTAATACAAGAGTAATTGTTTTAGCCAATGTAAACTAACCGAGTTAACGAATGATACCAAAAACTGAACGATTACAAAAGTATATGGAATTACACATTGTCTTATATGGATTGGCATGCGTTGCAAGACCTCTTCTGCTCTTTTTCTCCTCTAAAAATCGACTTTTATGGTTTAGGTATCAAGAATATGATTTATCACACTTAAAACTCGTTTTTGAGTTTTGTATTTATAGGGTCTGGAAGTCGGTTTGATACAGCGTATCCAAGGAATTGGATACGGCGTATTGGAGTTTCTTGGAGTAGGGACCACGTTTGATATCTTCCAGAATATTCACATGCTATATCTTCAATACGGCGTATTGACTTCTTCTGGATACGGCGTATTGATCTTTTTTCCTTTGTGGTCTTTGGTGAGTGTAGGAACGGATACGCCGTATCTTCCTTGATGGATATGGCGTATTGGTCTTCATAATAGTAATCTTCAAAATATCTTTATTTAAGCTCCAAAATGCGCGCCTTTTGCTAATATTCACCAACTACTCCATAATTACTGCAATTCTCAAATGTAAACGATTAAGTAACAATTCTTTGCAATAATTATATAAAATGGGTTAAATACATGGGATAAATGATGCTATAAAATAGACGTTATTTGATGTCATCAAATATGCATATGCAGTCTATCCTATACTTCCCGCGATTCCGACTCCGTCCAAATCGTATAGGAGGTAGGATATCTAGGTTGTAGTGATTAATCCCAACTATTCCCAAAACATATCTATTAACCTATTAAGATTATTAACCCTCTCTGAAAGAGTTCATGTGCTTTTTAAGTATATTAAGTGATAAGTGCGGTGACCGGTTAGTTCCTACACTAGGGGTCAGAGTCATAGATCCTCCCTAGTACCCATTGGATCCTATATTGACTAGATAATCTAATAATGGGGCAAGCCAGGTCCAAACCACCCGTACTACCAAAACCCAGGGTTACACGATAGTCAAGGAATATCTAACGAAACCATAATCTAACAGGAAACAAACATCATAACAACAGTAACTACATAACTAGGCCAGCACTTTAAGTGCTTAGCCGCTCATGGTAACGGAAACACAGCAAGAAATAGAAGTAATCATAGATTGAAAGCTCATAATTCTTACAGTATTCGTATTTGAACGATTAAATACAAAAAGTAAGTAAAGTGTGATCTCCCTTGGACTCCAGGTGGAATTCTTTGAAGGTTGGAAGCCTTTGTCGCCTCTCCAATTGGTTGTGGAGGAAGTGATGTCGGAATAGCTTGAATGAGGCCTCTATTTATAGATATCGAACCTGTTACATCGTAACTGATAAAGGTGTTACGCCGTAACCTTCTTACACGGCATTCCATATTTAAGCAGTTGTTACGGCGTAACCAGATATTGTGTTACGCCGTAACCTTCAAATAATTTCCATATGTACGTGATCTTCATTCCATATTTGTGGATCTTCATGGTTACGGCGTAACCATAAGGGGTGTTGCGCCGTAACTCTATCTTGGGTAAGATTTCCTTCCAAATACATGGTTACGGCGTAACTAGATATGGTGTTACGCCGTAAAGTTGTCCTTGATCTTCGTACTTGCTTAATATATGTTACGGTGTAACCATTTTTTGGTGTTACGCTGTAACATTCTTCAGATAATTACACTTTGAGCCTTTTTTCCTTTATTTCCTGTTATTTTTCTGCATTTCACCTGAAAACTACAAAATAATAGAAAATATCTCATTTTCGAGTATTAGTAAAACATTTGCAGGTAATATAGGGGGTATTTTTCCACTAAAAGTGTGACAACCGTGGCTTGAGCAGGTTGGTCAAACCGTAGCGTTGACCTAATTATCTGTTCTATAAGTTTGGTTTATGATATTTTGTGATTCTATGTGTTCTATGTGTGTTTTATGAGGATTTGGGAATCAACTTAGTGAGTGTGAGAGTCTCATTGAGGTGTGATTATGATGAAGTTTGCATGAGTGCATTTCATTCACTTTTGAGTGACATGTAAATGACTTGTGAATATTGAGCGTTTATGTATTTTGTGTGTATGTATTTATGTGTAAGTATTTACGTATTCCTATTTTAGGTTTTAGAAGTTAAGTTAAGAGAAATGAGTTATTTAAAATATGAGAGTTTTTGGAAGACTTTCTATTTTTAGAAAGTGAATTTGGAAATGAAAAGTTATTTTTAGAAAGTAGTTTTCAAGCAAAATGGTTTAACAAATTAGCTTAGGTTTTTATAAAACTTAAGGTATAAAGATAACTAATTAATTAATAAAGAAAAATAAAAGAAAAAAAAAATATTTTTTTTACCTATGAATAGTAAAAACGAATTTTAGAAAATAAAAGGAAAAAAGAAAAAAAAAGGAAAGGAGTTTTAGTTGGAAACAAATTACAATTAGGAATTATCTAGGACATTATTGTGGGCTATAAATACAACACAAATCCCATATCCCCATCCTTAATATCAGTCAACCGATCCAAGAAAGAAAAAAATGTGGACAATATGATAGTGTCATAGATGTTAGCGTTACAAGTAGATATAGAACCACATTATTTAATAAAGAATAGTGCACGAATATCCTTAAAACATGAGTGTTTATAGTTGGAAAATAATGTATTATCTCAAGACATGCTAGAAATAATCTGGGTTACTAACAAGCTATTAAAACTTATAGCTTCCATTGAATTAGACAACATTACATGAATGTCTTGTTCAGTAATAAATCACAATGCACCCACCAGATTTGATAACATTACAAGTGTTACATAACCAGTGAAAACAAATAGTGATCTATTTATTTTCCTACTCATTTTAAAATCCTAATAGTAGTAATGTACTAAGGTTACAAAAGCTCTACTATGTAGATTTGAAGACTACCGTCAATGCTATTTATTTAAATTGAAAATTAGGAATGTAATTTCCTCTTAATTTGGTTAAGCAACCAAACCAAATAATTCATGCTATTTTTGCCTTTACCCCTCACTTTTACGGTAAATGCTGGTATTTTCTAATCAAGAACTCATAAGGCATCTTTAATTAAGATGTTATCATTTGTTAGCTCCAAGAACACGTTCTTTGTTGGGAATTATAGATTTGATGAGACAAAAGAACAAAAGAATGAAACAAGAAGGACTTAATGATTGGGAAGGTTACAATATGTAATCTTAATGATGGACTTAATGAATAATTAAATAATCATTAATGATGGACTTAATGATAATTAATAGCATTAATGTGTTTGATTAGAATTCTTTGTAACGTCTTATGCTCTCTCCTTATATAAAGAGACATAGACTCATAGGTTTTAATATCCATCATACATAGAACTCTCCCAATGAGAGTCTAGTAGTTTATTAGTTAGTTAGTACACCATAATTATTGGTGTAGCCCCATGAGTTTAATTATAGGTTGGGTAAATAGAATCGTTGAATGAAAAACCTTGTTTGATAATATTTGCTTACTATTATTTCGCTGTGTGTTCAATATTATCTGTAAAACGATCCTAGATGGGCTAAACGATTTTCAACATGTGGTATCAGAGCCATGGGGCTCTTGATCTGGGATCTACAAGGTTTTTGAAGAAACCCTAAAACCCTAATTTTCAAGAAATCGATTTGTGGTTAAAGGTTTTTATGGGTTTTTTTGAGTTAATTGAATATAACAATTATTTATAATTGTTCCTCTCTACCTTAATTGGTTATGTCAATACAATTGTAAATCACTTGTATACTTATCAAGGGTTTGCTATGAGAATGAAGGCACTGCTCAAGGTATCTGTTTGAAAAGTACTGCTTCTATTTGAAAGTACTGCTCATTATGCTCAAAGTACTAATAACTGCTCGTTGTGAACGTACCCTTCCGCTGTTATGTTAATACAAGATGTTGTTTTTGGTTTTCGATATTGTCATGACACATTGTGTCTTATGACTCAGTTATGCATTTAGTATTTCTTTATTGTTGACACCATTGTGTTGTGATGATATCCATTCTCGTTATGCCTCGCGTTTCTGCATTGGCGGGGTATGACAAAAAGTATTAAATATTTGATGTTATCAATATAAACTATAATCAGGTCTAGAAAATAAAACGTCAATGGTTGACTAGCTCATTTGTTTTTAGGCCTAAGCAAGTGAGATAGACTCAAAAGATAGAAAAAATGAAAAAAAATAGAAATAGGTAAACTCGGATCGCGTAACAATCTTACAAGTTTACGTGCGATCACACGATCTTACATAGGATTCCACCCCAGATGCGATCCTAAGCCGATCTTACACGATCTTAGCTAGTAAACACGTAAGATCGTACGATCTTACTGTTTACTCGCGATCTTGACAACCTTGCTTTCAACAATTAAAGGACTTCATGTTAATGACTTTACAATAAACATAAACATACTTAACTAAAGTAATTCTGAACGCCAACTCTTGGCTTCAATAGTAATTTCATGTTAAACAGGATTACTTCATTATTTGGGACATTCCAAGGGCATATAAACATTTTACTTGAAGTAGTCTTTAATTCATACATTGGCATTTGTTCTAAATAGGGCAATAAGTCCTAGTAGAATATTAGTTTCTTACCTTATGGTCAAAAGAAACCTCCAATCATATTGTTATTGTCATGTGTTGTACCTTGCACACAATAAATATTTCTCCCACTTGTGCATGGCACAACATCATACATGTAGTCAAACAACACGACATTCATTTGTTTATGTGGACAATATGATAGTGTCACGAATATTAGTGTTACAAGTAGATATACAACCACATTATTTAATAAAGAATAGTGCACGAATATCCTTAAAACATGAGTGTTTATAGTTGGAAAATAATGTATTATCTCAAGACAAGCTAGAAATAATCTGGGTTACTAACAAGCTATTAAAACTTGTAGCTCCCACTGAATTAGAGAACATTATATGAATGTCTTGTTTAGTAATAAATCACAATGCTCTCACCGGATTTGATAACATTACAAGTGTTACATAACCAATGAAAACATATAGTGATCTATTTATTTTCCTACTCATTTTAAAATCCTAATAGTAGTAATGTACTAAGGTTACAAAAGCTCTACTATGTAGATGAGAGACTATCCATCAATGCTATTTATTAACTTGAAAATTAGGCATGTAATTTCCTCCTTAATTTTGGTTAAAGCAACCAATCAGATAAATCATGCTAGTTTGCCTTTACTACTTTTACGGTAATGTTGGTATTTTCTAATCAAGAACTCAGAAAGTATCTTTAATTAAGATGTTATCATTTGTTAGCTCTAAGAACATGTTCTCTAGTTATCCAGATGTCTTATATGTTTCAAAGTATTCACCACCGAATAAGGGTGATGAAATCTATATCAAAATATTAGTCATGCAATCTAGTTAACCATGTTAGTTTGCTATGAGTTTGATTAAAATTAGGACAATTCTTTCGTTCCTATTATAACTTTTTCGAGCAAGGAAAAATGATAGGAATGAGTCTCCCTTTTCCTTACAAGGAAAGGAGACTCGGTTTGTCTTATTCAAGAAAGAAACAAACCATCGTTTTGGTTTAATGTTGCATTAATACTATTAAAGAATCACAAAATTTAATTTTAGTATTTTCGATAATACTCCTTGAAGAAAATTAACTACCCATGTTTAACCATATAAATAATTAATTTTATTACTTTATACCTAAATTGCACAGCTAAAGGATAGGATCCTATTTGACATACCACCATTATATCAGTTGATTTGCTAGCAATAATGTATTCAAAAGGTAATTGACGTTCAATAATTGCCAATCTAATTGCAATTCCTAGAACATTATGGGACTTACTATATTTCACTTATGAACAAGTAAGCATGTTTTATCCCATATATGCCTCGAGCTTAAGGTCTTACCAACTTAAATCGATTAAGTCGCCCTATCAAGAACTGTGATTATGTAACATCAATGTCTCACGAAAAGTGTATAATCACCTTGAGTTGCAATCTACATACGTCTCACGTGATGTAAAATGCAATTGAAAGTGTTCTTACAAATTGGATGGCAACAACTTATTTTAAAAGGGTATTTATATTTGACATGACAAATATGTACAGAGAAACATGCATACATCTTCGTATCATAAATTTTAATAAAAACTTTACTCAATTAAGTTACTTATTACGGTATATCACTTAATTTTCAATACCACCTTGTGTATAAATTATTGATAATACACCTTAAGAAAAATTGACGATTTAATCGTGTTTTTAAATCTAAAGAATTCTAATTTTATCGCGGGAAAAGATTAAAGAATGATTAAAAATTATTCAAACCCTAGACCATTCGCGCTTCCTAATTAATTGCAAGGTATCAGGGATATTATAGAGTATGATACCTCGAACCCTTAGTGATATTCCTTGCAAATAAATAGTACTTTTGAAAATTTCGTCATTGATAAAATATTAACTCTTTAATTTAGAAAACATATTATAAACCTATTAAATTGCAAGTCTCGTCGTGAGAAGTATGGTATGAGCCCAAACATTATAGATAATCACACACAATTGACTCATAATACTTTGCAATTAATTGTCTACAACAAATCTTATTTCATAGTTATTAGTCATGTTTATATTTTTCTTTTTCGAAAAACCCTTTTGTTTTTAAATAAGTCAATAACTTATAAAAAACAAACAATAAATAAACTACTAAACATACATAACATTTAATTAAACCATTAACAATCAACTCATGCAAATCATAAATCGATGATTACCATCATCAAATAATAAAAATATGTATATATTCACATAAGGCTCCATAAAAGCTGATTGACAATTTCAGTCGACTTTAGGCCCCGACAGAACATAGCTAGGGTCTTCCCTAGATTTTGCAGTAAACTACAAAGTTGTAGCCTATTGAGTCGTAAAATTTCAAAAAAAATCGACTTAATATGAATATTTTACGATTTTTTTAGTGAGAGGGTGTCAAACTATCCGAAAACTAAAAAAACTCAACTTTTTATATCTATAATAGTTTTAAGAGAGAACTACATAAATCGTCCTTGTGGTTTGCCGGGTCCTACATTTTTTGTCCTTGTGATTTTTTTTCATCGGGTCATGTCCTCGTGGTTTCTCTTTTTTACAGATCCAGTGCACTATCCATATTTTAAATTAAGAAAAAATTACATGTTTCGTCCCTATGGTTTATACCAAATAACAAGTTTCATCCCTATTTCATTTTAAGCACACCAGTCGTCCCTAATTTTGAAAGTTGTAACCCTGACCGTCCTTATTTTGGATGGTCGTTAACTTTTTTCGTTAAGTGTAATAATTGGAGGGGTATTTGTGTCTTTTTGAGTACACTCACTAAATGAGTCATCTTTTTATTCATCTTCATCTTCATATTCAAAATCCAATTCTTCAAAACCTTTAAAACAATTAACACCCTCCTCTTCCCACCACCTTCAACCACCACTCTCACTACCACCACCCGCTTCCTCAACCACCACACTTCCCTCACAATCATATTCTAATCAAATAAAACTATCATCAAATACTCACCTTTAAAACACAATACCGAATCAAAATCTTGCAATCATATTCAAAAATCAAAACCAAAAATTGATGCCAAAGTTTCTAATAGATCTTCACACCAAATCTTGCAATCATAACTAGATTTACAAAAATGTATTTCCATTAAATTTGTATTATTACTTCTCAACTCTCAAGATACAAAAGTTAATTTTTAAATTTAAAACTGACTTTATCAAAACCCAAATAAAAACCCAGTTGCTACTAGAGACGAGGCGTTGACCGACGTCCAAACGGATGGCATTGACCGACGTCCAAGCGAACGACGTTGACCAATGACTAGATGACAGGTGGAAACCGGTTCTATGGACTCATCATTCTGACATCACAAATATATGTTTGTGATGCTTGTTACTGGCATTATTTATCAAAGATACATAGATCCAATTTATTTGCACAAATTAGGATTCGGTTTGACATGAGATCCACACGCCACTCCTATATATCTTCTACCTCAACCCTAACCTTTTCTTCATCAATCCTCTACTTTCCTTTCTTTAGTCCTCTTTTCTTCTTCGTGGGCTTTTCATTCTTCATGATTCATCAAAAATGTCAACATCAATCTGACTCTAAAAAAGTGATTGAGTGTGTGATGTTCTTTTCTACCTTTTTATTTTATCTTCGATCAATAGAAACCACATATTTGCTTCTGATAAATAATGGCAGTAACAAGTACCATGTGTGTGAGTGATTTAGATCTCGTATGTGTTTGTGGGTGATTTAGATATGATATGTGTGTGTGAGTCATTTGAGATCTACTATGTGTTCTTATTATGTGAATTATAACAAATAATAATAATAATAATAATAATACATAGTAATAATAATAATATTTTTTATATAAATCACTTTATTAAGAAATAAAAATAATAATGATAATAATAATAATGGGGGGGGCTTCGGTTATTTTAGATTTCGGTTCTCGGACAGCTACGCGGGTCTGTTGCATTTTGTTTGTATTGTTGTTGTTTGCTACTGTTTCGTGCAGTTACACGGGTTCGATACGGGTTCCTTAACATGTTGGCTCCCTGTTGTCTTGTCCGCTGTTGTGTTTGTTTGCTGGTGCGTCTGCTGCGTTTATTGGTGTTTGGTTTGCTGGTTTAGGCTGTTTAGTTGGTTTGTTGTTGTGGTTGTTTCGACTGGTTATCGGATAGTTTACTTACTGGCCCTTTTAGTTGTTCGTGGGTTTGTTGTTGGTTTTGTTGTTTTATATTGACACAAAACACTACATCATCGATTCTGTGGAGGGTTTTTTGACAAGGTTTCGACATTTGGTTGTGTTGTAAACATGCCTGTTATATGCTGTTTCATTTGCCCTTTGTAGGTCTTACGTGTGAGGCCACTATGGTAGTGGCAACGGGCTTTCGATACCAAAACTTCAATGATTACTCACCTTCGTAGACTGACATTGCAAAGGGTGATGCGCACGCTATTACTAAACAACTTGGACCAATAATTATGCAGTTTTTTACGAGGCAGAGGTTACATTAAAAAGCGTATGGGCCCCTTGGTTTGTGTGGGTGTATTTTGTCTTCAAAACACACACTCTATCGATCCAAATGTCGCCATAGCAGTTCTGATTTTATACCACCCCCCTGAAAGAGGTGACCAGAAATGTTAGGTTTGTGCTTTATATGACTTTACCAAAACCTTCAGCTCCCTCTTCTTCGGATCCACTTTACCAAGTTGATGGTTTGGGACAAGAAATGGTATGGTGGTTTTAACCATTGACTCATCATGACCGAGTAGCTTTCTAATGGTTTTATTTACTTTCAACTCTAATTCTATCCCTCCAAAGTCCCCCGATTAGGTTTCTAGGGTCCTAAAAGGCGCTCTTAACAAGGTGATCGCACACCGTATGACATCTCTTGTTGGGTTAGTTTATTAGCTTACCTCTTTGTCTCCTTAAAACCTTTAGTCCGATGAGTATTCTTGAATGTAAGTCTGCTACTAAGCGTCAAGGCAGGGAAGATTGCATATCTAGTGGTAATTTTCGTTCATGGGGTATGCCAGGTGTTTGTTTTGCAGCTTTTGAGGGAAACTTAAGCTAAACCCAGCGCTATTGATTGTCCTGATACTCAAGATGAGGATGACCTTGAGTTCGAATGAGCTTGAATATTAAGAAGTGTAAAAAGGAAGATATTTGATGGCCATTATAACCGCAGGTCTATTAGAGTTCTTTCTTCTTCTTCTTCATCATGCTCCATATACGGATGCTACTCTGTTGATGACTAAAAAAGCCAAGCAACCCTTTCAATCATGCTCCCTCCCATCTTTGCCACATATAACCTCTGATCACATCAACTCTTGGCACCCTCCAGGTTTTGGTTTTAGACATGATTAAGAGTTTCCCCAGCGTGGTACGTCTTGTGGTCGAGAATGGGCTACGCCGCCCCAACACCTTAATTTGATTGTTTAAGTGGTGTTTGCTAGTGGGGCCATTTCAGATGAGCTAATCGCTTCTATCACCCAGGTTGGTGAATCTCTTTCTTGATGGAAATGCCTAGAGATGTCGGGTGAGTATATTGCTAGTGCTTCCTCTTACACCACTTGTCCAATCCGGGAGGTGGTAATCCGTCCTAATAGCCTGGGCACAGTTTTTTTTTTGGACGGCGTCTTATTTCTAAGGTGTGTGCCACAATGATTTGTCATTCCTTATAACTTATTAAATGATCTCTAGTTTGGTGTTGGGAGTGTCCGGAGGTGGGGAGGGCGATACTAACATGCTTTGAAATCGATTGATTGAGGACCCGTAGTGATGATATTGGGTCTTTTGATGTTATTGGTAGATTTCAAAAAATGCCTTTAATTTGGTAAGACTCTGGAGGCTAGTTATGGAAGTTTGCATTCGTTGACCTGCTATTTCACGTTGAGGTGAATTTTGTTATCCAAACCAGCCATGATTATATTATGGGGAACACACCTTATGGTTTGCATCAAGTGAACAGCAAAGGTTATCCTCTTATGGAACTGCTTTAGTTTCCATTAGTACAAAATCCTTGATATGTAAAAACAAATACTCCTTTAAGACCTTTCACATTCATGCAGGTAACCAGTGATGATGGAACCAATTGTTGGAGATACTCTGTTTGTGTGAAAGGTCTTGGGAGCTTAATATGGAGGAAGTGGGACCCCTCACTCGCCGCGGTTTGCATTCTCAAATGACGATACAACTCTGAGGTTTTTTTTGGCCAAGAGAAGATTCTAGAGCAAGGCCGTGGTTGTTTTTTCTCTTTTCCCCCTTCCTTTTTTTTCCCACCTTCTAATTTTTATCTATTTTCTAATTTTCTACTATTTACAAATATAGCCCGGCCCGCCCGACTTGCCCGAAAATACCCGAATCAAACGCGAAACGAAGCCACCGACCACCCTACAAGGTGTTAAATTACTTGGTGTGCCTCTGCCAGATGTAGACTTTGATTTTAATAGTGGATTTTGTGTTGAAGAGGAGTGTCCAAATCCATCGAGTTTAATGATGTCATTGCCAAGCTTAATGACCCACCCTCAGTGGAGTTTGCTTAACTAAAACTTTTCATCGTGGTAGTTGCCTTAGCCTGTGCGGGTAATTTCTAAAAAACTATTAATTTTGCTATGCGTAACGTGGATCTCCTCAAGTCTTGGGCGAGCTCAACATTCTTTGATAACTGCTCTTCTATCGTTCTCTATAGTCGCATTGGTTACTCTCATGGTTTGGACCTGGATTTGGAATTGCAATGGAGGCTTGCCACCCTGACCTATTTTCCTAAGGGGGGTGGGGCTCGGTAAACTACTCTGCATGTTGAAGATTTGAATCTAGATGCTTATCCTTAGCTTTGAGACTCCAAACTGCTATTTGCAAACAAGTTGCTTCGACATTCATATATTGTATCTTCCGTGCATTTTGATATTGCCTTTGATAATGCCTATGATGCTCTAATTGTGAAAATGAGATTGATCTATTGAGGCAAACCCAAAGTGAGATCAGCTGCCCCCAAAACTCATGAACAAACTTAACTGGCTAGATATATATTTCACAAGTCGTACTCAAATTAGCTTAACCATCATTTCTTCCTTATCTACCACGACAGATGGCTTTAATGGAAGGTCTCCAGATGGAGGATCACACCTCCGACTGTCATCGGGCGGTTCCGAACTTCCACGGGGTTAAGGACAGACAATTGAATAGTAGGACTATCGATGTAGTACAATGCTATCGGTTAGGAATACCCTTAGTTTCTGTTACGAAACCGTTCGAGCTTTGCTCTAGGTCCTTTGTGGGGGACATTTTAATTATGGGGGGACCCGGGGGAGGGGGGGGGCAATGCTGTGTCATGATGTGCTGGTATTAGTTGGTATCAAACACCGGCATAATGTGGTACGTGATACCCTTGTTGACATATGTTTATCGATCCGGGATTTCTTCAGGTAAAGAAGTTACATCGGGCTTGGTGGAAAATGACAAATCATACGTCAGCTGAATAGTGTTGCTTTACCCTCTCCAGCCTCGTAGGATGTTGGGCGTGATGTTTGTGTGGATTTTGACAGGTTCATCTCCGTTGAACTACAGACTGGTATTGCTGATTTTGTGCGGAAGGGGCACGGGGGCCGTGCCGGTGAATGAGGCCGCACAACGTAAAAAACTAGCGTCAATACGAGGGCTAAAAGTGTCGGATAATGTGCGGATATTGGATACGGTTTTCTCCCTTTCTCATTCTCTTCCTTTGGGGAACTTGAGAAAGATGCGGTGACCTTATTTAAGCGGATCTGGAAGTTTTCCATGACTCAAGACATTGGGACACGCGCTGATGTTCACATTTTTAATAGGATTAGTTTTTCCATTGCTAAAGGAGTGGGGGCCCAGATAGTATCTCGGCTTCCTTCCAATTTGTTGTAATCCCTATTATTCTAATGAAGTGACATAATAAATAAAATAAATAAATAATAATAATAATAATAAAACTGGTGACAGGAGCAAAAAGACTAAAATACCCTTTTAATAATGAGACTTGACGAAAAAGTTAACGACCATCCAAAATAGGGACGGTCAAGGTTACAACTTTCAAAATTAGCACGACTGGTATACTTAAAATGAAATAGGGACGAAACTTGTTATTTGGTATTGACCATAGGGACGAAACGTGTAATTTTTTCTTTAATTAAACTAATGTCAAAAACCCATCACGTGACAAAAAACATGAGGGTAACTTTGTCTTTTTCAGTTTTCCGCCCATTGGCTAGGTATTCCATTTTCCCACTCTTTCTATATCTTATTTATATCAGTTTTTAAGAAACAAAATAGGTTATTCTTCCATACACACACAGTCATAAACTAACACACAGTCTTAAGCTATGATGGACATGAATGTTCGATGTACTCGTTGTCGGGCTCCTTCTATTGTTCGCACCTCATGGACTAATACAAATACGGGGAGGAGATTCTATTGTTTTTTGGTAAATTGTGTATTTATTTATTTCATTGTTTAAGTTTGAAAGGATTATGTTAATCTTACTCAAAATTACAATTGTAGGTGAGGTGTGGCATTATAGATTGGTATGACCCAGAAATGTGTCCAAGATCCGTTATGATTATACCCGGATTATTAAGATCTATGAATGCTCTTCAAGCAACAGTTAGTAAACAAGAAAATCAAGCTTGAAGATTGAAGTTAATATTAGTTTTTAGTTGGTTGTTGTTTGTGGTTTTTTTATCTCATGAAATGATGTTAATCTGCTGTGGTTTTAGTTGGTTTTTATCTCATGAAATGATGTCAACCTCATGAAATTGTGTATAAATAAATGTTGTAATGGTTTAATGAAATGGTAATGTTTTGCTTAGTTATGTATTACCGAGATAGACTCATTGCTTAATGTGGTTATTGAAATGGTAGCAGCATACCTTGAAATGATAGCACCATACATAAAGTGTAAACCTACCAAATAATGAATGCTACCAAATAATGAATGATACCAAAAAGAAACTACTACCCAAATGTTTCAGCATACATTAAGTGTCATAGTACCTAGTTTTAGTTACAAAATAGTAGCGGCATACATAAACTGCCAATCCACCAAGCTAAAGTAATAACTAAAAAGCATAAGGATAACATAAAGTTGTAGGATACACCAACTTAACAGAAAAGCATAAAGAAAAGGTGAAATTCTAATCTGCCAAGTCCAACACCTTGTGATACATCAGTCCACCATTTACTTGGCCTTCTCTTTTGCATTAAGCTTACCTTTTCTAGCCTTCTTTGCAGCAACAGGTTGAGAGCTAACTTGAAGTCTTGAGGATCTTGTGTTTGCAGATGGTGAATCCCTAATCACAATACCTTGTGATGGTCTTACTGGTGATGAAATTGGTGGTGGTTGAGAGCTTGATTTGCCTTGTGATGCTATTTTCCTTTTCTTGTTTCCTGGATTAGTTTTTGTTTCTATTGTTTGACCTTTACAAGACCTTCTATTGTGCCCTATTTGTTTGCATAGCAAACACCTTACAGTCTTTCTAGCTCTAGTCAACTTCCCATGTTTCTCCATCTCTTCTACTTCCATGGCACTTTTGTTCCTCTTTTTTGGAGGCCTACCAACTTGAGGATGATGTTTAGGTGGAATCAATTCAATAGGAACATAATACTTATGCCAATATTATTTTCCATTTACCGGATTTATCTTAAAGCTATACATTTGTTTCCAAGTTCTTAGCCAGTAACTAGAATGGACCCATGTTTCAGGCATACCAATTACCATGCCATTATTCCCCATGCCATTATTCCCCATATCATTTATTGCTGCCGCTGCATGTTTACAGGGTATTCTTGTTAATTCCCATCTCCTACAAGTACAAACCTTAGTACTCATGTTCACCACACATTGATATCCCTTAGGTCTTATGACTTGATATTTGTCATCTCCATTCCACTCAACCTATTAGCAAAAGGATATGATAGTATTAGCAAACTGGTAACCTTATATTGGGCAGCTTTCTAGTTCAAACACATAATAAACAAAATTAATAACCTTATATTGGGCAGCTTTCTCTTTGATAACATTAAACAATTTTGTAACATTTTGTGTAAGAGGGCCATCACACTTAGCAATCACCTTTTGCACATCGACAATCTTTTTCATTAAGTATTCCCTTATGTACTCAAGGCAAGTGATTATAGGTTTATCCCTCCCATCTAACAGTTGCCTATTTAATAACTCACACATATTGTTTCACAACACATCACAATGTGCTCTACCTGAAATAATTAGTAGTTTAATAAGGTAAAGTTATAGTAGTATATTATAGTTAATAGACTAAGCATTGCAGTTAATCTTACTAGAGAAATGGGATCTAGACCAATTCACTGGTGGAATCTTTTTCAGCCATTCATAAGCATCCTTACAAGTATCCTTAAGTTCATCCATATTCTTGTCAAAATATTGAATGGTTGTTGATGTTACACACTTCCACAAGCATTCTTTATAGAGTTGTCCCATCCAGACAAGTTTGTCATATATGTGTTTTAAACAGAATTTGCTCAACACTTGGGAACAGGGTACTTATAGCTGGTACAATTCCCTACAGTGTAACAAATTAAGCATCATTAATTAACTAAGCAGCATTAAGTAAATAAAGAGTTTAAGTAAATAAGCAGTTTAAGGAAATAAGCATACCTTTAGCCTTTCTGATGAGGTGTCATTTTATACACTTTTT